>ML314674.1:0-21569 GCA_005239505.1 Nicotiana paniculata | reverse complement strand
TATTTTCTGTTTTCTTCTAACAGTTCTTCTGATTTTCTGAGTTTTAACACAGAAGCTATAACATTCCTTTGATACTTGATCTGATCAGTGGAGTCATTGCAAGGAAGGAAAAGAAAAAGGTCTTGTGGCTTGAAGTTCTAAATAATTTGCATTCCTTTATTTTTAAGGATGAAAAGGAAGTGATGAAGGTTATACAGTTAAGTTATGACCATTTATCAGATCACTTAAAGCCGTGCCTGCTTTACCTTGCGAGCTATGGAAAGGACCAAAGTATTGAAATCTCTGAACTGAAAGATTTATGGAGTGCTGAAGGACTTGTGGAACAGACTGAGATGAAAAGTGTGGAAGAAGTACTGGAGGTTTATGTGGATAAGTTAATTTCCAGTAGCTTGGTAATAGTTTTCAATAAGAGAGTTGGCAGGGAGCCAAGGTGTCAAGTTCATGATCTTGTGCATGACTTTTGTTCGATAAAAGCTAGAAAGGAGAAGTTGTTTGACTTTGTAAGTTCAAATGCTCCGTCGTCTTCTTCGTCAGATCTGATTCCATGTAAAGTGACAACTCGTTTCGATGAAAATGCTGTCCTGTTCAATCCAAAAAAGAGAAATCCTCATGTTAAACACCTCCTCTCTATGGAGGTATATGGGGGCAATCATCTTTCCTACAACTGTCACCTAAGAGACTTGAGGCTTCTTAAAAGGCTGGAACTGTGCCCATTAAGTTCTACTGATTATTTGTTGAATGAAATAGGCATGCTTGTTCATTTGAGGTGCTTAAACATTCAGATAAATGCAAAGGCTCTCCCTCTGTCATTCAAACCTCTTGAATCTAGAAACTCTCGTGGTGGATAACCGAGGATCAAACATGGTACTATCACCTAGTATTTGGAGTCTTGCAAAGCTACGACATGTGGACATCATTACTTGTTCTGTCTTTGATTCGAATGTTGACGAACCAACAGAGTTAGAAGAGGACTCAAAGTTAGAGAATTTGAGAACATTAAAATTGCTCGAACTTACCTATTCGAAGTACACATAGTACATTTTCAAAAGGTTTCCCAATCTTCGAAGCCTTATATTGTACATTGCAGAACCAAGAGATTGCTCAGCAGAGAGCAGATTTGTTTTCCAAGATTGGATGTCCTTAATGAACTTGAAGAAATTTCCATATCTTTTGGTGAACTTACACATCCACATCAGTTTGATGTTCACCTCCCTTCGAGCTTGAAATATTTGGATTTGTTTAAGTTTTGTCTGACATCCGATTCACTGTCAGTAATTGCGAGACTACCCAACCTTCAAAACCTGCGTATTAAAAAAGAAATCATCCAGGGGAAAGAATGGAACATGGAAGAAGTGACCTTCAAGAAACTCAAATTTCTGACATTGCATAATATGTTCTTTTCTGAATGGTTGGTTAATGGAGAGGAATCCTTCCCTGAGCTCGAGGAATTACGAATAGAATGGTTGTGTAAGCTTATGGAGATCCCGGACAGTTTTGGGGATATTGCTTCATTAAAGTCCATCTCAGTGCACTACAGCCCAAAAGATCAAGGAGTATGTTGCAGAAATGACAGCTTGAGTTAATCATAAAGCAGTGAGTACATACGAATTTATTAATATCTTTTGTACGTTAAGTTACAGCAACTACGCTTCAGTTCCAAACAAGTTGGGGTCGGCGATATGAATCCTTATTCCTTTCTTTATGCTCAATTCATAGTATCATCATTATCAAAATAATATAAATATATTATCATCTTTTTGTATGTTAAGTTCCTTCTTATATTATTATCATCTTTTTGTATGTTAACCTGTATAATCTTGTGTGCAGAGAGCCCATTTAAAGATTGGCTAGAATATCAACCTTGGAGACTTCAAACCATGGATCAATTCTCAAGACTTTTATGCCTCTTCTTCCAGCTGTTTCAGTCCATTTCTTTTGTTACATTGTGATTAAACACTGTTTTTCCAATTGGACTTGTGTTCAGTTTCGTTTGTTTTTCTATTTGGCGAGTAAAAGTATAGCAGATTATCCTAAGAAACAAGTATAGTATATGTTTATTCTGACTATGATTCTTCTATTAAAGACTCTCTTTGTCACTTTAGAATGCAGCAATCCTCCAATCACAGCTCCCAAGTAGTTTTGAAACATTTGATGTTATTTTCCAAATGACATGTATTAACCTATGGATGATATTAGAGTGGTTAAATTTTAAGATAAGCATTTTGACAATGAGATCAACCAAATTACGAGCCATTTGTCTGTTCATTTCTTTAATTATAGCTGGAATTTGCTTTGATCATTCAGGAAAATATCGTCTTTTACAAAGTCTTGAAAAAGAAAAAAAAACACACACACAGAAAAAAGTAAAAGTAAATTTTTGAGGATTCATAATAAATCCACAAGAATCCTGGTGGTGGAATGAGGACATAGATACAAAGAATTACTTTACACTGCTTGGCTATATTCACGACATGATTATAGGAATCAGCCTCTCTGCCTCGTGTTTGGAAATGACACGGAAAAATAACAGTAATACTGTAATAATATTATTTGTGAGCAGAAATATATGAATTGGCTTGAGTCGTGCTGGGCACTGTCCTAAAAAATTATTTCAGTAGTGTGAAATATTTTCCCAGAATTAAACAAGCCTACCGTTATTTTTGAGGACACAAGAATCAGTAAAATATTAAATTACAAATCCAGCTATTAAAAGGGAGCAAAGAAAGTAGACTACTAAATTTTGAAAAGAAAAAAATAAAGGAAGCTGGTGAAGAACGAAAAGGCAAAGGAAAAAATGTTGATGATTGATGGCTAATTTGAATTCCTATTTATATAGGCTTTAAGAGGGGTTTAAAGCATGACAAGTGTTGAATTTTCCATGCAAGGTTGTCACACTTATTTCTCCATTGCCACCGGTAAGGACATGCACTTGTACAATTTTGAAAGTATCACAACACCTGACACAAGATAGGGGTAAGATCTGCGTACACTTTACCCTCTCCAGATCTCACATGACGAGTATGTTGTTATTGTTATTATAGGAATCAGTCTGAACTTGAAGAAATGCACAGGCTGAGCTTGAAACTCAAATGCTTTTGCTAGACACTCAATGGGATGAAAGTTGCTTGCTATGTTGTTGATTTGAAGCAATATTATACCTACAAATTTACACTGGAGGAAGGTAATCTCATACCTTATTCTTGGCTAATTGGCTATGACACCCTTGATGTTCTGGGTCTGGCTTGACCCTTTCCTTGTCCATTCATCCGTTTGCAAAATACAAAATGAAGAGCGGAACATGGAACAGTGTTTAGAAAATGTATGAGAATGACTTTAATTTACTGCGCAAAAACACTACCATATCAACCTTATTATGATTCAACTAACAAAAAAAATTGGCTTTATCATATCTTCTTATTCTTATGCTAGACAATTGCCATTTAATACATACTGCATTCGCGTTGATTTTCATTCAGGATTGGTACTTCAACAGTTTATGATTACTCACAGATTTACATTTCTCAGGATCTAAGAGAAACCAAGCTACAAATGATTGAATTAATTTATCATATATCCTTTATACGTCTTGCGATGCAGTTCCTTCCTTCATTTTCCTCTCTCAACACCACCTGATCTGCAGCACCTACATCAGCAGCTGTTGTGAAATATCATATGTCTACAGCCTACCATTTCTCTTATGTTATCTGATTTATCGTCGTTCCATGTTTGCGTTACTAGCTTCCGCGTGTCACCTGATTATTTCGGTCCTAACAGTAAGTAGCACACATCTTCTAAAGCTTGTGACTCTTGTGTTTAAATATGGAATTCTGAAAGAGGTTTCTCAGATCTGATGTACTAGATTCTTCTAAAGCTTGTGACTCTTTTTTGCAGTTGAAATCAGAAATCTTCAGTGAGAGCTTGTTCCTGAGATCTGATGTATTAGACTCTGCATCAAGTCTCATTCTCGTGTTCTATTAGCAGATGCTTATTTGAAATATTAAGAATTGTGAGAGCAAACATTCTGGGAATTAGCTTTGAGTTGGTCATTTTCTGGCCATTGATACATCACTAGCCTAAGTTGGAATAAGTGTGCATGTAATGAAAGTAAAAAGGGCAGCCCGGTGCACTAAGCTCTCGCTATGCGCGGGATTCTGGGAAAGGCCGGATCACAAGGATCTATCGTACGCAGTCTTACCTTGCATTTTTGCAAGAGGTTGTTTCCACAGCAACTTTACCGATAACGCCAAGGCTTCCCTTCCATGTAATGATAGTCTATTAAAGTAAATTAATGGGTAATTAAGAGCACCACAAATGAAACTTAGGAATGAAAATCCTTCCGATTTTCACAAGCCAAGTCTGACGTCCCCAATACAGAACTGAATCAATATTCTTCACAATTAATTGGTCTCGTCTGCACCAGAAGTATATATATAGTTCCTATAACAAGAAAAATGCTACTACGATTTATCATTTTGGTCCAGGATTTGAACATCAAAGTTTCATCAACTTATTGATCGAGGATCAGGATCTGTAGTTTTTATATTTACATAGTTAGACAGGAAGGGAAACATAACTGAAGTTAGATGTAACTAGCAGCAAACTGGCCGGCCGGGTCGGATGTGGTTCGGGTCGAAAACGGGTAATAGAAAAACGGATAAATTATCTGATTCGACTCATATTTAATACGGATAGAAAAAGGGTTAACCGGCGGATAATATGGGTAATCATAATATCCATGACTTCTTGTATATAATCACTTTTGGGAGAATTCTTAGTCTCCCTAACTTGAGGAAACCCCTAATTTGAGGCTTTACAAATGTAAAAGTTAGACTCATTGGTTATCCATTTTCTAAATGGATAATATGGCTCTTATCCATATTTGACCCGTTTTTAAAAAGTTCATTATTCAACCCATTTTTTAATGGATAATATTGGGTGGTTAACTGTTTTCTTTTAACCATTTTTCTGCCCCTAGATGTAACGCTGTAGATTAACATCATACCCACCATACTATTTGCGCAAAAGCAAGCTTCTGTCGTTTTTAATTTGCCTCGCATACATTCAGGGGCAGATCCAGCTTACGACCTACGGTCAGTGGCGGATCCACCCTTATGGATGGGGGTGGTATGACACCCGCTCGATTGGTAAACTTATCGTATATTTATGTGTAAAAAATTTTAAATTAGGTTAAATATATGATTCTGCCACCCCCATCCGTAAACTAGACAAAGGTGTCATGACTGGTAGATCTTTTTGAAAGTTTTTCTCGTGTGTAAAATTCAAGTTGGAATTTATCTTGAACCTTGTCTGACTTTCCCTTTGTCTGACTTTGCTTTTTTGTTGTGCTTTTTATTTCTTTTCTCCCAGTCATTTTCCTTTTTGGCTACCTCCAAATTTCCTATTTGTCGTTTATTATTTTTATTTTTTCCTTCTATTCTATTACTTTATTTATGATATTTAGCAAGAACACTCAAACAAGGGCCTCCAAAATTTAAAAATTTCATAATATAAGCATTTCTCTATATCTCAAATCTTTTAGTTTTCTTCTTTCAAAATAAAAAACACTTGGGTCTTAGATTTAAATTGAGATCAAAATTAATTTATAATTTCTTTTTTTTATAACATAAAAAATTATGTTATTCTATGATTGATAAATACAATTTAAATCTCTTTAATAATAAATTATGATAAATATTTCGCAAGCATTAGATTTATGATTTTAAGTTTTGAGATCTTGTAGTTTATCTAATTCCGCATTTACTTATGGGGTATAATTATCTATTGAAGATGTTTTTTTTTTATATTCTGATCGGTAAAGTTCCCTTATTAAAGATTTTATTTACTTGTGCAAATTTATTTTTAGCATACAAAAAAATGTAGTTCCCTAGTGAAAATATTGATTTTACTTGTATTATTAATAATAACAGTGTGATTCCTTCTTTAAAATGTTAATTATATTTACTTCTTAATGTGTGAGATGTAATTTTCATACGACAATAATAACATATATACCCCAATGAAATTTCATAAGTAGGGTCTGAAAATTGATGTAATTTTTATATTTGCAAACAAAGTGTTTATTAAATTGCCCAAATAAACTAAAATATAAACCGGACAATTGTTCTGAACAAACTATATATTAGTGGTTATTATAAGGTGTACATTAAAGGAAATTTTGGCACCCACCACCTTTTAATCATAGATCCGCCTATGCCTACGGTTCACATGAATCCAGTAACTTTTGTCTAAACAGTATAAATATGTTCAAAAAATTCATTAATTATTTATAAGTCTTTGAATGTGAACCCAATTACTATTGAAAATTTATTCGAAATCGTACAGAAATCCTAAACATTGAAATCTGAATCCCCAATACAGGAACCTAAATGAATAATAGATGTAACGTAGGATTTCAAGTTCTAACCTTTTAAACATTGGAAAATTCGTGCAAGGTAGCAATTGATATATCCTTTCGGGGCGAAGCTTCTATTCCTTTTGCCCCACATGCATAACCATTTATCCGGACTATTTTGAATTCTTTACAGCACAGAACGAGTAAAAGTGTTAATTTTAAGAATGGTCATTCAACATTACTTACTGTAGTAGTAAAGTCGCAAAAACATATTCAAACTCTCTTTCAATTTATGTGACATATTTTTCTTATTAGTATTTTTATATTTGAAAATAATTTAATTATAAACTTTCTTTTTTACCTATTTTAACTTTAGAAGTTTTATTGCCATATAAATTAAAAGCCTCATAAAACCTTTTATCCTTTAAATTTTTAAAACTACAAGTATCAAAAATCTTTTTTTTTAAACTTCGTGCTGAGTCAAACTAAATCACATAAAAATCGAAAAAACCCTAATTTTTTCATGTTAGAAAAAGACGATTGGGCCCACCCCAAACAAAAATTAAAAAGAAATGCATAAAGGAGCAAATAATAATATCATATGATCTATCAAACACAAAGAAAGAGGCAACATTTACCGATTCCCAAATATTCCCAAAACCCTAAGCTAGCGTTTGACTATAGATTCTCAAATTTGTTTTGAAAAATCTGATTTGGGTGAAGTTTGGTTTGAAGATGAAAATATATTTGGACATCAGTTTTCAAAATATATTTCCCAAATTTATTTTGGAAAAACATGAAACATGACTTATAACCACAAGTTTTAAAAACTATCACAAATACCCAACAGTACCATTATCAATAACATTCATTATATTATCGCCTGAACATAAATAAATTTGATACAAAATTATCATTTTTATAATGAACTACATGATACACTATCAGATAATCGAGAAGACGAAGCAACATTGTTACAAAATAATAAATGGTGGGCTCTTTTATAACATACAAAAGTTTGGGGTAATTTTTAAAAAACCTAATAGTGATATTTTGGCTTTTGGGATTTTGTCAAAATGTAGGCAAAATCTAAACATATATTTTCCAAATAAAATCCAAATTTATTTTGATAAACTATGGCCAAACGGGTCCTAAAAATTCACCCAAAGCAGTAAATACACACTTTTACCGGCAATTCTTCAGTTTTTGTCTACCAAATCGAAGCAGATAGCAATCCTAATTAAACCCTAAAGTGCCATTACTGAGAGGTCTAATTTGATGGAGAGGAGGAAATAAAATAAAATGGGAGATAAAGGAATTGGTGGGTAGAAATATAGTATTTTTACTGTGGGTGGTCCGAAAAAATAAGACGGGTCAATATTTGGGGAGGGGTATTATCTGTTGGGTCCATCCCATAAATTAAGGAAGATAACGTTCTTCCTTTGATTGACAGCCACCTTTATTTCTTTCTGCATTGTCAACATTGTTAACATTTGTAGGCTATGGGATTTAGGCTGTGGGATTTGCAAATCTGCTGAAGAAAAAATGTCAAATAAGTAAGCGTGAGAGAGTGAGGTTTCGCCTATAAAAGAAGAGTTTCGGCTCTCATTTCCAAAGTTCAGAGAAAATATATATCTGAGAGTTGGAAAGAAAGAGTGAGGTTTCACAGACAGGGTATAAGAAAATAGTATGTGAGAAAAATAGAGAGTGAGCGATATTGTAGTGAGGTGGGAATATCAAAAGAGGGTTTTTTTTTTTAGTGTTGTAGTGTTCTTTGGAGTATTTTACTCGGACCTGAAAAGTATAAAAATTCCTTGCTATACTGATATCAGTGGCTCCTCTCGGGGCCGTGGTTTTTTCCCTTATTCAAAAAGGTTTTTCACGTAAAAAATCTTGGTGTCGTTGTCACTCTTTTATTCTTGTTAATTATTGTAACTCGGTGTTACGCTATTATTCCGATTTTATTACCGTACATATTATTTTTGTAGGGAGTTTATTCCCAACAACTGGTATCAGAGCACAGGTTCTGCTCGTTCACAGAAATACTATTCACTGTCGGTAGTATTATACTCGGTAAAAAACAAAATATCCAGAGTAAAGCATGTGGTAGCAAAATTTAACGGAGATAGCGGTTTCTCAACATGGCAAAAAAGGATGCGGGATCTGCTCATCCAACAAGGATTACACAAGGTACTAGATGTTGATGCCAAAAAGCCTGATATCATGAAAGCTGAGGATTGGACTGACTTAGATGAAGGGGTTGCTAGTGCAATTCGGTTGCACTTATCAGATGATGTGGTAAATAACAGATTTGGAAAAGGTTGGAAAGCCTATACATGTCCAATACACTGAAAAATAAATTGTACTTGAAGAAGCAGTTATATGCCCTACACATGGGTAAAGGTACGAATTTTTTGTCTTATTTAAATGTGTTTAACGGACTAATCACACAGCTTGCCAACCTCGGAGTGAAAATCGAGGAAGAAGATAAAGCCATCTTGTTGTTGAACTCGTTGCCATCTTCGTATGATAATTTGGCAGCAATCATCCTGCACGGTAAGATTACTATTGAGTTGAAATATGTCACATCGGCTCTTCTACTCAATGAGAAGATGAGAAAGAAGCCTGAAAATCAAGGACAGGCTCTCATCACAGAAGGTAGAGGCAGGAGTTATCAAACGAGTTTGAGAAACTATGGTAGATCCGGAGCTCATGGGAAGTCTAAGAACAGATCCAAATCAAGAGCTAGAAATTGCTACAATTGTGATCAACCAGGTCACTTCAAAAGAGATTGCATAAATCCAAGGAAGGGCAAGGGTGAAACTAGTGGCCAGAAGAATGACGACAACACAGCCGCCATGGTGCAAAATAATGATAATGTTGTCCTCTTTATAAACGAGGAAGAGGAATGCATGCACTTATCAGGTCCAAAGTCGGAATGGGTGGTTGATACAACATCATCTTACCATGCCACACCGGTAAGAGATCTTTTTTTCCAGATATATAGCAGGTGATTTCGGCACTGTGATAATGGGTAACACAAGTTACTCAAAGATTTCGGGGATTGGTGATATTTATATCAAGACAAATGCCGGATACACATTGGTTCTAAAGGACGTGTGACATGTACCTGATTTGTGGATGAACTTGATCTCGAAAATTATTTTAGACCGAGATGGATATGAGAACTATTTTGCTAATCAAAAGTGGAGACTCACCAAGGGATCATTGGTGATTGCAAAGGGAGTTGCTCGTGGCATGTTGTACAGGGAAAATGCAGAAATATGCCAAGGTGAATTGAATGCGGCACAAGATGAGATTTTTGCAGATTTGTGGCACAAAAGGATGGGTCATATGAGCGAGAAGGTATTTCAGATTCTTGCGAATAAATCACTCATTTCTTATGCCAAAGGTACAACGGCAAAACCTTGTGACTACTGTTTATTTGGTAAGCAGCATAGAGTCTCATTTCAGACATTGTCTGAAAGAAAATTGAATATACTTGATTTGGTATATTCTGATATTTGTGGTCCAATGGAAATTTAATCGATGGGCGGTAACAAATATTTTGTTTGATGATGTTTCACGAAAATTATGGGTTTATATTTTGAAAACCAAAGATCAGGTGTTTCAAGTTTTTCAGAAGTTTCATGCTTTGGTGAAAAGGGAGACATGCCAAAAGCTAAAGCATCTCCGAAGTGACAAGGAGGTGAGTACACTTCAATGGAATTTGAAAAGTACTATTCGAGCCATGAGATCTGACATGAAAAGACAGTTCCTTGAACCCCACAAAACAATGGCATAGCCGAAAGGATGAACCGCAACATTGTGGAGAAGGTGAGAATCATGCTCAAAATGGATAAATTGCCTAAGTCATTCTGGGGTGAATAGTTCAGATAGACCGTTACCTGATCAATAGGAGTCCATCAATTCTGTTGGCATTTGACATCCCAGAGAGAGTTTGGACCAACAAGGAGGTGTCCTACTCGCATCTGAAGGTGTTAGGTTGCAGAGCTTTTGCACATGTACCAAAGGAGCAGAGAACAAAGCTGGATGATAAATATGTTCCCTGCATAGTCATCGGATATGGAGATTAAGAGTTCAAATACAAATTGTGGGATCCTATAAAGAATAAGGTCATCAGAAGTAGAGATGTTGTCTTCCGAGAAAGTGAAGTTGGAATTGCTGATGATATGCCAAAGAATGCTAAGAATGGCATGATTCCTAACCTTGCTACTATTTCCTTCTACTTCTAACAATCCCACAAGTGCAGAAAGTAGGACCGATGAGGTTGCCGAGTAGGGGGAGCAACCTGATGAGGTTATTGAGAAGGGGGGCAACTTGATGATGATGTCGATAAAGTGGATCACCCCACTCAGGGAGAAGAACAACCTCAACCTCTGAGGAGATCAAATAGGCCAAGGGTAGAGTCATGCAGGTACCCTTCTACAGAGTATGTCCTCATGAGTGAGGAAGGGGAGCTAAGAAGTCTTAAGGAGGTGTTGTCCCATCCAGAAAAGAACAATGGATATGGAATCTCTACAAAAAAAATGCACGTACAAGCTGGTTGAACTTCCAAAGGGAAAAAAGACCACTCAAATGCAAATGGGTCCTAAGACATGCGACAACTCGCCACACAAGCGGACCAACTTGTCCTAAGCAGATATTGAAAAAATGGCAGAATTCAATTATGACTGGGTCAATGGGGGGTCTAAACCCTAGAGTGAAAGGGTACGTATAAACAAAAGAATATCTCGTCTTGTAAGACGTTACTCTTTGATTACTATTCGGAATGTAGACAGGGAAGTCAGGCCTCCAAAAACACTCCCTACGAACAAGGGAAATCTGAGCCTCAGTTATAAGGGTTGGATACCTTTCGACACTCTCAAGGGAAGAAGATTAGTCTACAAGAACTTGATTATCTCTAGCAAAAACAAACTCAGCAGGGACAATTTCATCAACTCCAGGTTCACGAAGGCGTTCACCTCTACCTCTAGACAAAGACCGAGAAACCCTAAACCTCGGAGAACCCAGAGATCTAGTGAAAGGAGAGGGAACTATCTGAGAAGAAGAGGAGCCCCTCGAAGGAGTGGATCCTAGACTTCTAAGTCTACCACCCCTCCGACTCCTAGTCGGAGCAGAAGGTTGAGTTAAATTTTCAATATCTATTACTCCCTGAGGTTGGTTTGAAGAAGACATATTTACAAAGGCAAGAAGAAAGTTCTTTACAAAAGACAAAGTTAGAAAGTGTTTCGTGGAAGCAAAGAAAAGAAGAAAGGTATTTATACTTGAGGACAACCATCAAACATGGAAAAAAGAAAAATAATGGTGAAAAGTCATAATTGAAGATGTCACTTCAATACTGACACAACCGCAAAAAGCCCTAAAGGTGCCGAGTAAATGCAGAACCAATCCGAAAAGGACACGTGGTATGAACATTAAATGGAAGTGACAAACGACGCCTATGTGCAGAGAAGGATACAATGTTTAGAGGAAAAGTGGCGAAAAAATATTCCCGCCATAAATGAATATCCACTTACCAAATATTAAACGATAAATATATGGTAAGTAGGGGGACTATCTGTATTGGTAAAAAAGAGTTTCACACGTAAGCCAGTTTTTGACAACTCAGCCAGTTACGTAGACGCAGGAGAACGCGACAGCTGGATGTGATTCTTTGAAGAGGTACGGAACAAAGAGGCACGATTCAATAAACCCTCGAGCTTATCAGCCACGCGAAACTCAAACTGATCAAAATAGGGAAGAGGCACGGTCAAAATGAATCTAGACAAAGCTACGGGCAGATTCAAGAACCCACAATTGATTACTCGAACGTTATGTAACCGTACCCCAATTACCGTTATCCTTTGTAACGCCTCATTAATTTCATAATTAGTCATTAATGAGCAACCATAGCAAGATATGAACGTTATATCAAGGAATCTCCTATATAAGGAAGGGGAAAACAGTTTGTAAAGGCATCTGATTCTCGAATACAATTGACTTCGCTTTTCTATATTTCTGCAATATTGTATATTATTCATTTTTCTCTATTTCCTTGATTATCAGTAACCCGTGTTCATCCTAGAAATATCTTTAGTCAAAGGATCTAATTCTTTGGTTAAACAATTGATAACTTGAATTAACTGCCTATCTGAGATAAATGGTTGAATCAATTTTGTAACTAAAATACAATCATGATTATGTGGTGGTAGAAATATATTTCTATGGTCTTTCACAATTAATTTCAAGTGAGTAATAAATTTATGCGTTGACTTTAGATCTTCCTCCATATCAGATAAATTTATTGTAAGCTCGCTAGGTGAAATACTAGTAATTAATATCATGTACTTACTCTCCATCTGAGTATACATGTTGGATCAATGGAACTAGAGCTATTAAAAATGATGTTCACTTGACTTAAATTAACAGGCTCTCCATCTGAGTTGGATCTGTTTTAATTTATTTGAGTGAACAATCTGGCATTACATATGTATGTTGCATGAGTAGTTCTTTTCCCATCGAAATTTTCTATTCAAGATGCATGAATACATATATGTGTAGTGTGTTTAAGATTTTAGTATTAAATGGTTATATAAAATTGTCTGAAAATAATAGTAAGCTCTCCATCTGAGTTGGTTCTGTTTCTTTCTAGATTGTATAATTCTTGCATTATATAATATGCTTTGCACGAATGATTCTTTTCTCATCGAAATTTATTATTCGAGATGCATGTATGTATATAAATATTGAATGCAGTCTGAATTTTATCATTCAGTGTTTTGACTTATTATGATCTATTTAATATTTTATCTCAGCTCCACTATGACTTTATGCAATTTGTCGACTTAATTGTTAAAATTTTCTTTTGGAAGTGGAAAGACATTAATTTAAAGGATGCAATATTTGTACCTTTTGTTAGAAGGAATTTAATTCCGGTTTCTAGGTAAAATAAGAGATAGATATTTGTTTTAAGTTTGAATAACTCTTGAGTTATTGAGCTTGATAAACATTTTATCTCTTGTGGTACATGAATGCATGACCTTATTATTGTATATTAATGTCTCTCCTAAACAGAACAATATTAATCTGTCTCATAAGAGAATATGTTCTTCATAATTGAGCAAAACTTATCTGCGCACCTTTGTCTAAGTCATATTAATCTGGATAGGATATCAAGTTGGTCAAGGATGAACCTTAAAATTACATTAAAAGTAGAGGCACTACCAACTTGTGGATCCTGTTTGGAACGAAATTTGACTAAAGGATGTTTCCCTTCAAAAGGAAATAAAGCTAGTGATAAGCTGGAATGAATCCCTTCTGATTTGTATGGTTAAATGAACATACTCGTAAGAGATATTAATATATTTATTTGATGCACCGTAAGTCTTAATGATTTGAGTAATTCAAGGGTTTTAAGACTTGGAACGGAGAAGCACCAAGGAAATATATTAAGTTACTGCAATTTGATTGTAGTGGCGAGCACCTCTCTAAAGAGTTCTTTTGTTACTTATCAGAATAAGGGATTACATCTCAATTGATTACACCGTAAACTCCATAATAGAGTGGTGTAGTAGAAAGAAGAAATAATATTTTTTGAACATGGATAGATTAATGATGTGTTATTCAGATTTGCCTTATTCGTTTTTGGAATATTTCCTGGAAACTGCAAATTACATTCTGAACTAGTACCTTCAAAGTTAGTACCTAGGACATCTCTAGAACTGTGGATTGAATGTAAGCTCCGTCTATGGCATGTTCAGATATAGGATTGTCCCGCATATGTGTTGAAAGGGAAAGCGGATATCTATAGACATCTATAGACATCTATAGAACTGTGGATTGAATGTAAGCTCCGTCTATGGCATGTTCAGATATAGGATTGTCCCGCATATGTGTTGAAAGGGAAAGCGGATATCTATAGACATCTATAGACATCTATAGAACTGTGGATTGAATGTAAGCTCCGTCTATGGCATGTTCAGATATAGGATTGTCCCGCATATGTGTTGAAAGGGAAAGCGGATATGTAAGTTGGAACTAAGAATGGACAGGTGCATGTTTATTAAATATCCAAGGCAACGAATGGAGTTTTATTTTATTGTCCTAAAGAAAATAAGGCAATTGTTAAAATAAATGCATTTTTCTAGATAATGACTGTTTAATAAACCATGTTCCTAGAAGTAAATCAATTTTACAGGAACTGGGCAAATAAATAACTAGATGTTCAAGAATATCAAAATCCACATGTCAGGATTGACGTTCCATTGCATTTAAGTAGTGGGAGAACGTTAAAGACATGCCTTTATCAAGTGGGAGTGATATTTGAACAGTGAACACTATACTAAGAAGTCGCTAATATTTCAAAGCCGTAAGGTAATGAAGGTAATATTAGTAGTACTTCGTCGTAGTAGGAGAATACTAAGGAAAATTATAGTTTGGTATACACTCTTGGGATAGTTTCAGTAACAGGACCCCTGAAGAGTTTAATACAAAACTAGATAGTTACGACATAGCACTATTATACAAAGATTGCATCAGAAATAAATTGGCAAGATTCTTTAACAAAATCTTATTTTGTGGAGACTTTTAATAGTCATGTAAAAANGACAAAGCACTATTGGACAAAGATTGCATCAGAAATAACTTGGCAAGATTCTTTAACAAAATCTTATTTTGTGGAGACTTTTAATAGTCATGTAAAAAGAATGCCTGAACAAGTTGTAGATGCATGGTTACAAGTCTAAGTGGGAGATTATTGGGGCATATACTATTAACCATGCGTTTAGATATAGTATATTCAATAATTGTCATGGTTAAAAGTCTAAGTGGGAGATTATTGGGATATATACTTTTAACCATGACTTTGGTTTGTATATAGTATTTATTATGGAATAATTGTTTATTCAATTTTAATAAAGTTGTAAATAGATCATATATTCATCTGTGTCATTTACTTATATAGTAGATGATTTAGTGTATAGAGTTTAACTTATACACGGAAGATTAAATCATCAGTTCTTATAAGTATAAAGTTTGAGTTCACAATATAATGATGGAATTGGACAAACCATCATGGATGATTGTAGCACAAGATTAAATATAATTTATCTTGATTATGGGAATGGTTTAATTCCAACTTCTTGTGCTAGTACATTTTGTATGTATTGAACGGACCAAGTAGAGATAAGTATTTTATACTGACTTAATAAAATAAACTCTCTAGCCATTAAATGTACTTATACTCTTAATCTTGATATAATTATTATTAGTTGTGTATATTATTATTGTTTTGATTTATTAAAAGGCGAGATTCTTTCGCGGGTCAATATGCCTGGTAAATTGGATAATAATAATGTACATTGGCGAAGTAATAGTTAGTTGATGGAATCCATGTCTCGGTTTAGAGATTGATGATACACCTTTATGAAAGCTTATAAGTTTTCATTTGTAAACCCGGCCGATGGATTTTGTATCCGACACATAAAATAAGTTAAGCGAAAGTCTAAAGGAAATAATCAATAAATTAAATTGTCAGTATTTTATTTTAATTGATTAGCATATGAATCTTAACATGGGGAGTTAAATAAGATTTAATGGATGAATTTCGAAATTGAATAAGGAGTGCAATTACGAATTTTTAGTGGAATAATTCGTAATTAATTATGGTAGATATTAATTTCGAAAATTAAAAATTAATTCCATAATTGGAGGCTTGTTAATTAAATTTTGTGGTCCCTACCGTGCCTAAATAATAGAAAATAAAGGAATCATTTTTCTGGTGGAAAAGAAAACCCAACAGGTTTTGAAAAAGGGTTTTAACCCTTAAAACTTGTGCTATAAATACATAAGGTTTTCCACCTAGAAAAGTGAGAGATAGATGGCCGAAATTTTCAGCTATGGTGGCCGAAAATTTCAGCATATTTTCCTAGAAATTTCACCCACATGAAATTGCTATTTTCGGATTACATGTGATTTTGATTGAGAAGTTATGTTAGTTGTCTAGATTACATGTGATTTTGATACTGGGATTGCTTCCGCTGCATATAATAATCCATCAGTTTTAGAGAATGGTTTCTAACCACTCACGCTGCAGAGTCTCTGTGCGATTTATATGGCTTGGGCATTTTCGTTGGGTTTATATGAAACTCGCTACTCCCCAGTTTCAAAAAGATTGTCGTAGTTTGACTTGGCACAACAACGACAGTCTTCCCTTATTTGTTAAAGTTTAGCCGAGGCTCTATTAGAAACACCCTCTCTATCCTCACACAAGGTAGGGGTAAAGTCTTCTTATATACTACCCTCTCCAGACCCTACGGTATGGGATAATACTGGGCATGTTGTTGTTGTTGTTGTTGTCGTAGTTTGACTTGGCACAAACTTTAATAAAGAAGGAAAGACTTTTTAGATATGTGGTCTTAAATAAACCATACCATTTGTATGGCGTAAAATTTTTGAAACTTGTGGTATGAAACCTTTATAACATTTGTGTGGCTATAAATGCTTCCTATTAAGGAAATATTGAAAGGTGCCAATCTTTTTGGAATAGAGAGAGTATTTTTTATGCAAAATAAATATGTATGTGAAAAATCTAATAAAATTTTAACAAATATTAGATCTGAATCCATAATTTAAAGAAGAAAGAAAGTAAGTATAACAAATGAGCGGTAAGAACTTAAAAGGTCAAATCAATAAAGTTTAAACCCTGGATCCGCCTTTGTGACATAACTTAATAAAGATTGTGATAGTGAAAGAAAAGGGCTTGTTGTTTAAGTTTGAATATACTGTTTGCTGCTTCAGTGGGCTATACTTCGAACCTGAGCAAGTGTGCATATTGTTAAATTTTGGTTGTCTGAGTACTTTTACAACTGAGAGTTAATTTTCTGATGTTAATGCTGTGAGAGTAAGTAACCCGTTAACTAGAATTTGGTAATTTCTTGGGCAGTGGAAGATATTTGTAAACTGCTTATTCAAGATGCACGTACATCTTGCTTTAAAAAATCTGCTTGTTGATTTTCATGTTGTAGGAGTGTATGCTTACTGTGACTAAGTGTTTATATTTACGTTTTTGAACTGCTGCACATACTCTTTCTTGATCCTTTATGGTAATGATTGATTTAGAGGCTTTGTATAGTGCGCACCGTACTTTTTCAACTGATGCCATACTGATTTGCTGAATGATCGTTAAGGATATAGTTATATGTTTGATCACTTGGGCTGAAGTCTCCCTATTGCTGTGATTTACAACTTTCTGAAATGGCTTGAGGGATGAAGCAGATTCCAATGATGATCTCAACTGGGCACCTTCAACTGAAATTATACTTGATCATCTAGAGCTAGGACAAGGCCAAAACAAAAAAAAGCACCTGCTCCTTTTCTTTGTTCTTTGAGGGTGCTGAGGCTATTATTCAGGAGAAGCTGTTGAAGTGGCGGTCAGCAATTAAGCTGATGCAGCTGCAGCCGAGTGCAGCTAGAACAGAGACAATGCATCTGGACATAGACATGCTGATGACTGATGAGGGGCATTCAGCTGCCCGTGCTCCTTCCCTTTCTTCTCCGAATAGATAAAGTATGCTTTGTCCCCAATGCATTGTATAAAAGTGCCAGGGTAGAAAACTCCCTCAAGAAGAAGGGGAAAGTGAATGCTATATGTGTTCATTCATTTATAAACTATGTTATGAATGTGTGGAAGAGATTCTGATTGACGAATCAAGTTGCGTGGTTAGATCCTACTCAATAATGTGAATGTTCCAAAATTCTTGATATCATATACAGTTAAATTTTGCATAATCCATCAATTGACACTGCTTGACAATATGAGTCTAGGAATAAATATCTCTTCAGTAGCTTAAATCGGGAAGCAGTATGAATTAGAGGAAATGCACAATCTGAGTAGAAAATGCATAACCTACTACATCATACTACTGGTGCAAGAGCAAGCTTCTGTAAATTGATATTGGATGGAAAATTGTGCAATAACAGCTATTTTCACCAAGGTATTTGAGGCTCTTCAATTTTTCTGTTTTAAGTTTTTTCACTTATGTTGTCTTTGTTAGTATTTTAAGCTGGTTAAATGCAGTTGGTGCTGGAATTTTGCTGCTGGTACTGTAATATCTGGGTTTTAAAGCTGATTAAATGTTTCTGAATATATAGCTGCTTCACTCTTGCTGGAATGGATAAATGCTGCTGAAATGGATTAATGTGCTTGCTATTGAGGGAGGGCTTGGAGATAATTATTCGTGAAAGATGCCAAGCCTAAAAAAGTCAGACTTAATGGTATAATTTGGTAAAAATGGTACGGGTCACCCTATTTGGTCGCCCCTATTTAATCTATACCTGTTTTTTTTAAAACTTTTAATTTGTACCCACTTTTTAAATAACTTCAGCTCCCCTTTCCCTCGCTGAGTTGAAGTTCACCAGTTAAGCTGAAGTTCGCCAGTTATAAAGACAAAACTTCAGCATACGGGGCTGAAGTTGTTGTCTTTATAACTGGGGAACTTCAGCCCCGTATGCTGAAGTTCCCCATTTACAAAGATAAAAACTTTCCCATTTATTAGAGCTGAAGTTCGCAAGCTACTTCAGGCCCGTCTACTAGAATGCTGAAGTTTTGCGTGATGGCTTTTGCTACTTCAGCCCCGCATGCTGAAGTTATGCGCAAAAGAGGGTACGGATGCAATTTTTTTTACAAAGCGAGTATAAGTTAAAACGTGGCACAAAAAATATGTACGGATGCAAAACCCCCTATAATTTGTGATACTCTATTTTATTTAGTTTTAAATGATACCGTTCTAGTTGGTGACTTTTCAAGTTGTCTGTAACCAATTACTTCAGCTTCTCTCACAGAATCTCAAGACTAGTGGATTATATAATTCTCACAATTCATTATGTTAATGAGTATTAGAAAGGCTTCAGAAGTCAATAAATTGTTTTATAATCTTGGAATTGCCAATCTCTGTTTGATTCTTATTTCTGTTAGTGGCTTTCTAAGTTGTCTTTCTCTTCTTTTCAATATTTGGTATGTCTTGGACCATACCTAACTCCATCTAAGAAATGCTTAAGTGCTGGACTAGGAAGGGTCTATGCAAGAAAGCTCAAAAGACCTGGAATATTGTTCCTCAAGTTATCTGGTGGTCTGTCTGGCTCTCTCTTGGAAGAAACACTAGAATTTTTAAGAAATTTACAGTGCCTAAAACTTAATAACATTTTGTTGATCGCTTTTTGGTGCAAACTGGTTTTGGTATCAGATGTAGATGATATTTTAGACACAATTGCTGATTTGCACAACCTGTAATTACGCCTGTTGCACTGGCTTAGTGCAAATATTTATATAATATACTATTTACCCCTCAAAAGAAAAAAGTTGTCTTTAGCCAATTACTACAACTTCTCTCACAGATCTGAATATAAGTTTTGACCCAAAAATAAAAAGAAGAAGAAAACTAAGACAAGTGGAGTATAAAATATTGTAGGCCAGATCTCAAAACAAGGGATGTGTATTAAATATTCACAGCTGATTACAATCAGTATTAAAAAAAGACTTAATTCAGAAGTCAATGAATTGTATGTTAATTATGGAATTGTCAATCTGTATATGATTCATCTTTCTATTGTTGCCTTTCAAGTTGTCTCTATCTATGAAGAGGCAAAGCCTTCGAAATGGTCAGATTCTACGTCTACACGTTCAGTGAGTTGAGAGGAGGGTTTGCTTTTGGACCGAGTGCTTTTTCTAGTGTAGGCAGAAGGGGTTTTTGGATGTTTAGCCATGAGAGTGCCTACTTTGAGAAAAAGGGTGTCTAAACAGGGTTTCTAAGAGATGAAGACGATAGAGTCAAGAGGAAAGGTTCAGAGTATAAGAAGGAAAAAGTTGACGGTTGAGTACATGAAAGGAAAAGGGTGTCAGTGAAGAGTCATGATGATTGATTTTCCTTTATTGGAAACAGCAATTGATATGAAAAAGAGAGGGAAGAACGAATGCGGTACATTAATGAGTCCACACAAAATTTAAACATCCGTCATGTAAGAAATAAAAAAATACAAATAAGTCCAAAATTTTGAAATTACGAGAAATAATGGCAAGTAAATCCCTTAAAACACATAATCTATCTTCTAGTAAGGGCTTAGTGAAAATAACAGCTAATTGATCAATGGTGCTAACAAATGACAGTTCTATATCACATTTGATAACATGATCTCTAATAAAATGATGATTGATATCTATATGCTTAGCTCTAGAATGATGCACATGATTCTTTGAGAGACATATAGCACTAGAGTTATCACAAAAAATTTGAATAGGTTTGAAAAATAATTCATAATCACCCACTGATGAGACATCCATAACAATTGTACACAACACTGTCGGATGGCAATGTATTCAGCCTCTGCAATGGATAATGAAATCGATCTTTGTTTTTTACTATTCCAAGAAATTAAGGGTGTTCCCAGTAATTGGCATGTGCCACTGTGCTTTTCCTGTCTTCCTTGTCACCTGCAAGATCAGCATCTGAAAAACATTCTAAGTTAAATTGTTAGAGCGTGGATACCATAGTCCATGAGAAGTATTTCCAATGAGATAACGAATAATTCTCTTTACTGCAGTCAGGTGAGACACCTTGGGAGCTGACTGAAACCTGGCATATTTACAAACACTAAACATGATATCTGGTCGACTAGCAGTTAGGTAAAGTAAAGAACCAATCATTCCAGGATATTTAGTTTCATCAACGGGATTTCCATTTTTATCTCTATCAAGATTTGTTGCCGGACTCATGAGTGTGCCCATAGCTTTAGCATTGCTCATGCCAAATTTCTGAATTTGCTCTTTGGTTATTTCGTCTGGCATATGAAGGTTCCTTCTTCAGATTGTTGAATTTGAAGTCCAAAGAAGAAAGTGATCTCACCCATCATACTCATTTCAAATTCACTTTGCATAAGTATTGCAAATTCCTTGCACAATAAAGGGTTAGCACTACGAAATATTATATCATCAACATAAACTTAAGTACAAGATTACCTTTAGAAGATCTTTTGATGAACAGGGTAGTATCTACTTGATCATGCCCAACTCTAGTCCTAAAAAAGATAAGCGGTCGCTGCAAATATAATTTGGTCTATAAGCCCGGAGTCGAATCCCATAGAGAACTAAGGTTTCTCTATAATTGTTCAATATCGTTAAGAAGACAAGCTCGAATAAATTTCTAAGTTATAAAGATTAAGA
>ML314673.1:0-22914 GCA_005239505.1 Nicotiana paniculata | reverse complement strand
TTCTTATTAAACAGGCAGGTTGCAAGCAGCTCATGCAGACAACTTACAAGCAGCTGAAGAAAATCCTTGCAGCTGCTTCCTAAAAAGCCTCACAGCTGCTTTCTTTATTCTATAAATAGAGGAGTTTTTAGTTCATTATGTACATCAGTTTGAAAGTTCAATAATATGTCAGTTTCTCTCTATACTTGTCTTTAGTTTATATACTTTACAGTTGTTATTTTATAACAAAGCCAAATATATAAATAGATATCCCCCTAACTTGACACTAATTTTTGTTTTGACATTTCATCTCAGTCCTGTTCAATTTTGACTCTCCAACCCCATTCCTTATCTGTCATTTTAACACAAAAAGCTAACTTGTCACATTGGTAGAGTTTCCTCGCTTGATAGGATTATGAGAATTTATTTTAATGATAATAAAAGGTTTATGATAGGTTATAAGTACCTTCATTTTATGTTTTTATGATCTAAAAAACTTACTGTCAAGAACCAGATAAGGAACCTGATGCACATCCTTAAGAACTTAAAGATCAACAAGTCTCCAGTTGGGGACACCGTTCAACTCTTCAGAGTCAAAGGAACAACAGAGGGAACAGATAGCTACCAGTTCCTGAGGTGATCACATCCTTAAGAACTTAAAGATCAACAAGTCTCCAGTTGGGGACACAATTCAACTCTTCAGAGTCAAAGGAACAACCGAGGGAACAGATAGCTACCAGTTCCCGAGGTGATCACATCCTTAAGAGCTTAAAGATCAACAAGTAACCAGTTGGGGACACAGTTCAACTCTTCAGAGTCAAAGGAATAGCAGAGGGAACAGATAGCTACCAGTTCCCGAGGTGACCGCACAAGTCAACTCTTCACAGCTGTAAAGTTGTTGCCTGCACAAGCTACAGTGTAACAATCAACTTTATGGGGAATGCTCTTTACCTAACTTGCTTACATTATCCAAGTGATGTCACAAATGAGATATTAACATCAAGCAAAGGAAAAACAAATCACTTGCACATTCAAGAACTCATCAAGCATTCTCTCAAGTCTGTGTCAATCTTGCAAGTGATTCTCAAGGGCATCAAGAACGAAGAACAACATAACCAAGGACCAGTTCCATGTATTGAAGTTATTATATGTCTTTAGGTTTGTTGAGTCTTTGTTATTTGTTCTTCATTTGTAACTTCTACCCAGCTTACTTAGAAGCATGTCTGTAGAAGATCTTTTGTAAATCATAAACCCTTGCGTTTGTGTCTTGGCTAGAGTTAGTCAAGTTGTAAAGTATTTGTAATAGAGTTATTACAAAGTGGCTTGTAATAGAGTGTTACAAGTTAGTGAAGGATTAATAGGTTAATTCCTAGGTTGCAATAGGTTGTAATCTAAAGTTGCTCAGTAGTAAAGTTGAAATCCTACAATGGTAGGTCGTGGTTTTTGATCCCGTGAGCTGGGAGTTTTCCACGTAAAATTCCTCTGTGCTATTTATTTACTGTGGGAACAAATAGAGAACCTTGTACCCTATACTGTTTGGTTTTGTAGTAGGTTGCTTACGGTGGGAACTGATTTAGAACCCGATTCTTAATAAGTTTGGTGGACGCTTAGTTTCTATCAATTTAAATGCATCAACCTCCTCTCCCATTATTTATTTCTTCTCCTCTCCAAATTAATCCTTATTTTCTTGTCCATTTCGATTTCATCTCCATAAAAGCTTCAAAGTCTGGGTTTTTTAGATTCTTTATTTATTCTTTTTTTTTGTTCTTTATTTAGTTGTATACGGTTAAAATCGAGCACGTCCGATTTTACAGGCTCGAGGGCCTGCCTCGAGGTTAAGTTCATATTGAAGCGAGCTCGAGCTCAAATAACACGAAGATCGAAGGATCGAGATCGGACACGATCGACATCCAGCAACGGAATAGCGAGATATCAGTAATCGACCACAAATCTCGACGAGAATCTCGGAATGGACAGAACCGCTAAACGGTTGTTGATTCCAATCATGGATTTTACTTCCGAAATTAGATTTACACCTTATTTAGGGTTCCTATACTATATAAAGAAGAACCCTATTCATTTGTAACCACGACATATTACATACACTTGCTGAGAAATAACAATACACTGCTCGTTTACTTGCTTACAATTCATTACCGTTCTTATTGTTCTTAACGCTTGATCTCGATCCTGTTCCGATCGAAGTCGATAAATTGCAATGACACTGGTTCGATTTATCTTAATCATTTAATTCATCTATTTATCTAGTCATTTACCAATTGACATTGAATTAGATCGCGTATCCTTATAACCACATTACAAGTTTAATTGTTACTCGTATTTCGAGGTAAACAGTTTGGCGCCCACCGTGGAGCTAAGGATAATAGTGATTGTTCAGTGCTAATTCTGGTATGACACACTATTTTACACTTGTTTCATGTCAAGAATTTTGGTTCAGGTTGAATCATGTCAAACTCGCAAAACACATCTATACACGGTGACAATGGCCTCGGAATCCATGGAGAAAACGAGAATGTTATTGCCCCAGGAATCGAGGTGCCACAGGATGACCTCGGAGGAGAACTGCCCGTCAAACCGGTTAATGTTAGTTCTCATGTTTCCTTGAATGAGGATTTAGGCGCAAAACCCAAGGGAAGTGTACGCAGAGAGGGTCAAACTGACGGTCGAGGTACACTAGGCAGAGGAGACGAAGGAGTCAGTCTCCAAGTAATATTTGAAATGCTGCAAGCCCAATAAATTGCTCAGTTTCAAAATCAACACAGGGCCCCAAATAGGACCGAACAAGAGGTTACTCGCCGTACCGAGCCAGTGCCTAAAAGATCGGGTGATAATACTTCAATAGCCTATCCTGCTATAATGAGGATGTTCGAGGAGCTTACTAAAAGAATAGAATCGGGAGAAAAGAAAATCAAGGCCAACGACAAGAATGTGGAAACATACAACTCTTGAGTTGATCAGATACCGGGTGCACCACCGATCTTAAAAGGAATGGATTCCAAGAAGTTTGTACAGAAACCATTCCCTCCAAGTGCAGCTCCGAAGCCCATCCCAAAGAAGTTCCGTATACCTGATATACCTAAATACAACGGGACCTCTGACCCTAATGAGCACGTTACTTCTTACATGTGCGCCATAAAAGAAAATGATTCGGAAGATGATGAAATCGAGTCGGTATTGCTGAAGAAGTTTCGGGAGACCCTGTCGAAAGGAGATATGATTTGGTATCACAACTTGCCACCGAATTCTATCGATTCGTTCGCTATGTTAGCAGATTCGTTCGCAAAAGGTACACGCCGGGGCCATAAAGGTTGCAGTGAGAAAATCAGACCTCTTCAAAGTGAAGCAGAGGGATAACGAGATGCTAAGAGAGTTCATATCTCGATTCCAAATGGAACATATGGAAATACCACCAGTTACCGTTGATTGGACTGTTCAAGCCTTCACACAAGGATTGAACGAGCAGAGTTCGATCGCATCACGCCAGTTGAAACAGAATTTGATCGAGTACCCCGCTGTGACTTGGGCAGATGTTCACAACCAATATCAGTCGAAGATCAGGGTCGAGGACGACCAATTGGGAGCTCCCTCAGGTTCGGTACATCCAAAACGGTTGACAGGTAAAAATCAGAGAGATGTTGATAGAGAATCAAGGCCGAATAAATATCAGTATCAGCCATATGTTTCATATTGAAGGAATAACCATACGGGATGCAACTCCCCCCAGAATGATTGAAGGGGTGACCGAGGGCAGAACTCTCGTGGGACTTATGAGTAAAACTGGCTTCGACAAATACGCAGATCCCACAGAAGCACCTCAACTATCAGAGTACAATTTCAGTATCGATGCATCAGGGATTGTATCAGCTATCGGAAGGATCAAAGACACCAGGTGGCCCAGACCTATACAGATCGATGTTTCTCAAAGGAACCTGAACTTAATGTGTAAATATCATGGAACTCATGGACATTGGACCGAAGACTGAAGACAGCTAAAGGAAGAAGTAGCTCGATTATTCAACGAAGGACATCTTCGAGAATTCCTCAGTGATCGAGCCAAAAATCACTTTAGGGAGAGAGACGCCAACAGAAAGAACAAGCAAGAAGAACCTCAACATGTTATTCACATGATCGTCGGCAGGGTCGACATCCCACAAGGGCCTATATTCAGACGCACCAAGGTGTCGATCACCAGAGAAAAACGAACTTGAGACTATGTGCCCGAAGGCACTCTATCGTTCAATGACGAAGAAGCAGAAGGCATCTCTCAGCCGCACAACGACGCCCTGGTAATTTCTATTTTGTTGAATAAAATTCAAGTTAAACGTGTTCTAATGGATCCAGGTAGCTCAGCAAACGTAATCAGATCGAGGGTCGTAGAGCAGCTCGGCTTGGTAGACCAAATTATACCTGCATCTAGAGTCCTAAACGGCTTCAACATGGATAGTGAAACAACGAAAGGGGAGATAATACTACCAGTAAGCGTGGCCGGGACTATCCAAGATAAAAAATTCCATGTCATCGAAGGTGACATAAGATATAATGCACTGCTCGGAAGGCCCTGGATCCACAACATGAGGGCAGTACCGTTGACCCTTCACCAAATGATGAAGTTCCCAATAGTGGATGGCGTGAACACAATTTACGGGGAACAACATGCTGCAAAGGAAATGTTTGCAGTTGACGACGTGACATCGATATCAACACCTTCGACCTCAGAAAAATCGAGCACCAAAGACAAGCGGGCGACCAAATAGCTATCACCAACCCTAGATTCGACCGAATCGGAGAAACATGTAATCGAGAAAGAAGAAGAGTATTTTCTCACTCCTCGAACTTTTGTTATTCCCGAAGAATAATATGCAACCAAGTCAACGGTCGAGGAGCTGGAACATGTGATACTGATCGAGTATCTACCCGAACGAAAGGTATATCTAGGAACAAGGTTGACCCCCGAACTCAGGAAAAAACTCATTCAATTTCTTATTGATAACATGAATTTCTTTACATGGTCCCATTTAGACATGACAAGAATCCCACCAGAGATAAAAACTCATCGGTTGAGCCTCGATCCCAAGTTCAAACCAATAAAACAAAAGATAAGACCCCAATTCGAGGTAAAGCACGCCTTCATACAGGACGAGGTAACCAAACTTCTGAAAATAGGATCCATTCAGGAGGTAAAATATCCCGAATGGTTAGCTAATGTAGTTATAGTCCCCAAAAAGGGGAACAAACTTAGAATATGTGTAGACTATAAGGACTTGGACAAAGCATGTCCGAAAGACTCTTTTCCACTGCCTAACATCGATCGCCTGATCGATGCCACGGCCGGCCAGGAGATCCTTACCTTTCTCGATGCTTATTCTGGGTACAGTCAAATCCAGATGGACCCAAAAGAACAATAAAAGACTTCCTTTATCACTAAGTATGGAAATGATTGTTGCAATGTAATGCCCTTCGGGCTAAAAAATGCGGGAGCTACATACCAACGCCTAGTTAACAAAATTTTCGAAGAACATATAGGTAAATCAATAGAAGTTTATATTGATGATATGTTAGTTAAGAACCTTCGTGAAAAGGACCATTTGACTCATTTGCAGGAGACATTCGAAATCTTGAGGAAGTACAACATGAAGCTTAACCCCGAAAAATGTGCTTTCAGGGTCGGCTCGGGCAAATTCCTCAGCTTCATGATATCAAATCGGGGAATCGAAATCAACCCCGATAAGATTAAGTCCATCGAGGATATCACCGTCGTATATAGTGTGAAAGTCGTACAAAGGCTATCCAGACGGATAGCTTCCTTAGGCCGATTTATTTCGAGGTCATCAGATCGAAGCCACAGGTTCTTTTCCTTACTCAAAAGGAAAAATGATTTTGCATGGACCCTGGGATGTCAACAAACATTGGAGGAATTGAAACGATACTTATCGAGCCTACCTCTACTCCACACTCTGAAGGCAGATGAGAAGCTATACTTATACTTGGCAGTGTCCGAGATAGCGGTAAGTGGTGTACTAGTTCGAGAAGATCAAGGTACACAGTTTCCTATTTATTACGAAGGTCGAACCTTAGGAGATGCTGAAACTAGGTATCCACACTTAGAGAAATTAGCACTTGCATTAATAAGCGCATCTAGAAAATTAAGGCCATATTTTCAGTGTCATCCCATATGTGTGATCACCACGTATCCACTCCGAAATATTTTGCACAAGCCTGAGTTATCGGGCCGATTAGCCAAATGGGCTGTCGAACTTGGCGGGTACGATATCGAATATCAACCCCGAACGGCCATTAAGTCTAAAATTTTAGCATACTTCGTTGCCGATTTTACGCCAACCCTCGTACCCGAAGTGGAAAAGGAACTTCTACTCAAATCGGGTACATTGTCGGGGGGTATGAACCCTCTTTACGGACGGTGCCTCGAATGTGAAATGGTCCGGGCTCGATATTTTTTTGAAACTTCCTACGGGCAATATTATTAGACAATCCATCAAAATTTCCAAATTGACTAACAATGAGGCCGAGTATGAGGCTATGATTGCAGGTCTCGAGCTAGATAAAAGCTTGGGAGCGGAAGTCGTCGAAGCTAAATGCGACTCCCTACTGGTAGTTAACCAGGTAAATGGAACCTTCGAAGTTCGAGAGGACATGACGCAAAGGTACTTAGACAAATTGCAGGTAACCTTGCACCGCTTCAAAGAGTGGACTCTACAACATATACCTCGAGAACAAAATGCCGAGGCCGATGCACTTGCCAATTTGGGGTCATTGGTCGAAGAAGATGAGATCAGCTCGGGGACTGTCGTCCAACTCTCGAGGTCTATGATCGAGGAGGGACATTTTGAAATAAATTCTACGAGCTTAACCTGGGACTGAAGAAACAAATACATCGAGTACCTGAGGAACAGGTAGCTACCATCGGATCCCAAAGAATCGAGGGCCTTACGGACTAAAGACGCTCGATTCACATTAGACAAAGACGGAACATTATATAGGAGAACGTTCGATGGTCCATTGGCAGTATGCTTGGGACCGGGAGATACTTATTATGTTCTGCGAGAAATACACGAAGGCACTTGTGGGAACCATTCCGGTGCCGAGTCAGTAGTTCGAAAGGTCGTCAGAGCAGGATATTATTAGGATAGCATGGAAAAAGACTCTAAGGAGTTTTTTCGAAGATGTGATAAATGTCAAAAGTTTGCACCGATGATCCACTAGCCCGACGAACAACTTCACTCGGTCCTATCCCCATGGCCATTCATGAAATGGGGAATGGACATCGTCGATCCTATGCCATCGGCCCCAGGTAAAGCGAAGCTCATATTATTTATGATTGACTATTTCTCTAAATGGGTTGAAGCACATGCCTTCGAAAAAGTTAGGAAAAAAGAAGTGATCGGCTTTATATGGGATCACATCGCATGCCGATTCGGATACCCGCAACAATAGTATGTGATAATGAAAAACAGTTCATCGGCAGCAAAGTAACAAAATTCCTAGAAGACCACAAAATAAAGAGGATACTATCGACACCGAATCACCATAGTGGGAACGGACATGCCGAATCAACAAACAAGAATATCATCCAAAACTTGAAGAAAAGGCTAAACGAGGACAAAGGGAAGTGGAGAGAAAAATTGCCCGAGGTTCTATGGGCTTATCGGACAACATCGAAGTCCAGTACAGGAGTAACTCCATTTTCCTTAGTGTATGGCTCCGAAGCCTTGATACCAGTCGAAGTGGGAGACCCCAGCTCTAGGTTCTGATATGCAACAAAGGAATTGAACCACGAGGCCACGAATAACAGTCTCGAGTTGTTGGATGAAAGACGAGAGGCCGCACTCGTTCGAATGGGTGCACAAAAGGAATGAATCGAGAGGTACTACAACAGAAGAACCAACCTTCGACACTTCAAAGTCGGGGACTTAGTCCTAATAAAAGTCACCATCAACACTCGAGACCCTAATGAAGGGAAACTCGGTATTAACCGCGAAGGACCCTACCAAATCCTCGACATAGTCGGGAAAGGATCTTACAAACTCGGAACGATGAACGACGAACCACTATCGAATAACTGGAACATATCACTCCTTAAACAGTACTACTGCTAAGGTATGACTTTCTCTTTTCTTTCATTTACATGAATATTCGAAACTAACTCATTGCAGGAATTCAATCCAAAAAATCGAGACCTCGGGTTTTAAAGTACGCGTTGCACTCTTTTTACCTTAGACCGATTTTTATCCCAAATGGGTTTTTCCGGCAAGGGTTTTAACGAGGCAAAAATTATGTTCTACCTGAGGGTAATTCAATAGTATCCAAGGCTTCTTTACAATCAACCTCGAATACTGGGGGGCATCACCCTCGGATGTTATGTGTTCGAGAAATGTACAAAGCATCAATGGGTCTCGATAGGAAAATTTTTTAATGGGCCAAAGGTCGAATGAACCGTGTTCATATAGATTAGCCGAGTCCCGACAACAAAACATGTAAGCATGTATAAATTATTCAAAGAAGCATTCTCTTTTCTCGAACATCTCATTTTTCAAAAAAAAAAATTCTACTATACGAGTCATGTACTTATGATTCTGATCTATTGTGCAAAACTAACACTTGTGAAAAATGTCTCAAGGGCCAAGTACAAGCATACCTCGAACACTCGGGGACTGCACTCGGCCTATATAAGTTCTAAATCATAAGACCTCAAAGAGGCACCCCTCGATATATAGGCCAAGGCCACCATACTCGGGGACTAACATTTCGAACAAGTTCGAAATCTCATTGGGAAATAAGTCCAAGATAAATACCCAAAGGCTACGACCTCATTCAAGGCTACGACCATATTAAAGACTACGGCCAAAATAATGCGTCTCGGAGACATTCGTCCGCTATACACAAAAGGCCTTCAAATACTTTGAAACCGGTTAAATAAGGCTACCCTCGGCAAAGCAAATAAAAAAGAGCTTCGATAAAATCAACCCTCAAATAATTTAAAGGCTTCAATAATATCAGTCTTCGAAAAACCCTCAAGGGGTATCAAATTATCTTAACACAAACACGTTAAGACACAAAAAAGGAAAAAAGGGGTTCCGATCATCGAACCCTCAAAAAACCCAATGGGTATAAAAAACATATGCTAAGGCATAAAGAAATTTTCACTAAGTCTTTTTAGCCGAAAAGGGAAAAATAATAGCCACTTTTAGAGGCCGAATCGGCCCAATCTAAAGAGCCTAAGGGTCGATCTAAAGAGCCTAAGGGACAATCTAAAGAGCCTAAGGGCCGATCTAAAGAGCCTAAGGGCCGATCAAAGAGCCTAAGGGCCAATACAATTAGAGTTCGAGACCTCGTTCTCACTCGATTCGAATCCAAAGGTTCCTCTTTTCCGAGCTCAAATAAAAGTTAATTATAGCTCGAAGGTCCGCCCAATAACCCTAAAGAATATATTGCGGTAAGCTCGAAAAACATAACAATCATTTGATAAAAAACTAAGGGTTTAATTTATCCTAAACTCAAGATTCATTCAAACTTGATTATCAAAGATAATACATCTATCAGTTCGACCGAGCCGGCCCTGAGATAAAATCTCGAGTGAACTTTCGAACTCGGGGACTTACCCTCGTATAACCAAAAACTTAAGAGTTTAATTTGGTTACAAGTTGAAGATAGTAAAATCACAACAATAAAAATTTTCAACGTTTTCGATGAAGATAAAGAAACATACGAAGGAATCAAAAACATACGAAGGCCTCAAAGAGAAATTTACGAAGGCATCAAAGAGAAATTTTATACTATATACCGAATAGTCTATAGAAAAGGCCAATCAAGGCCTTACACAAAATGGACAAAAAATAAAATAAAATCATAAAGGCCTAGTCTACCCCGGGTGTCACGTCCTCGAGAACCACATCTTCGGGAGCCACTTCTTCGACGGCCTCATCCTCACCCTCTCCGCTCTCGGACCCACTGGCTGAATACTCTTTATCAGAAAGCAAGGCTGTGGCCTCAACCTCCAACACTTTGGCATCTTCTATGTCGGCCGAGAGGTCGAAGCCACGAGTGTGAACTTCCTCAAGAGCCTCTCCCCGAGATTGCCGCCTGGAATGGTCGACTGCACATGACAATCTAATTTCAGCAGCAGTGAAGATCTCCTATGCCCGAAGATTGGCATCCTCGGCATCATCTCGGTAGGAGGCCACAAGGACTTCTTCCTCAGACTTAGCCTTATAAAGTTCGGTGGCCATCTTAGCCTCGAAATCTTCAATCTTCCGGGATCGAGCCAAGATTTCCTCCCTCACAACTTGGAGCTGGCTCTTGAATGATGTCAGTTGGTTCTGAAGCGTGTCCTTCTCCGAGGTAAGACGATCCATATGTTGTCTCTACTCCAGGGTTTCAACCTCCTTCATCTTAGCTTCCACTTTAAGCTGCGCCATAAGCTCGCACTTTTGCTGCACATGCAAAAACAAAGAGTTAATTACCAAATTGGAGCTAACATTTAGCAAAATTTCCAGAAAATATGTTACCTGTCTGATGAGTTCGGTCTGGTCTTGACGATCCCTTGTGAGTTCATCTCGAAGGGTCATAATCTGATTTTCTATCTGAACGTAGAGGAGTTTGAGGCCATCCCTTTCCTCTACGAGCTTCTTGAGCTTGGTCTCGTACCGAGATAGCTCAACCTGATTTTGAAGATGCTTCTCGGTGAAGCACCATGGCCTATATACGCTGAAAAGGGCCAGGCTTGAAGAAATATGAATTAAACACAAATGTAAATAAGAAGAAATAAAACTTACTTGCTTCAGAAGCTGCTGAGCCTCGTCGAACACGAACAATGCGTCTGGTTTGGGACCATCGCCGACTCCGACGAAGCAGTCCCGTAATATGTCGTTCCCTTAATGGGCATGTCTCACGTCGGGAGTACCCATGGCTTGGGAATCTTGGAACTTCCCCTCGGAGAATGAGGGTCCAAGTGGCGAGTCACCAATGTTGATTATCCCAAGTGAATCACTTGGGATATTTTCTTCTCTCTGAAGGGACTCGGGGATAGTCCTTTCGGGAACATCCACTGGCTGATTATCGCGGCATGAAGCATCTTTACCACCTAATTGCTCGGGGACTCTACTCGGTCCCTCTTCCGAAACACCCTCGATCCGAGGTGGAATCACCTCGAGCTCTACCGGCTCGGCACTCATGGAAGCTTCAATGTTTCCCCTCTTTCGGGTCGCCAGCGGGCAACCGTCATCTTCACCCTCTTCGTCTTCCTCTCGGAGTCATTGAACCGAGTCGACTCGAGGAGTAGGAGGCTCGGCTTTTGACTTCCAAGATTTGTTCTTTTTGGGCTTGGGGGCCTCGGAAGGGGAAGTTTTCTCCTCTTCCTCTCCTTGTTTGGCTTCGATGCCTCCTCTTCCCCAGGCGGAGGAGGCCTCATGGTCACATTCTCACCAAGACGTACACATAAAGAAACCAAATAAATAAGGATTACATTACAAGGAAAACCTCGATGAACAAGCAAAGAAACTCACCATGGTTTTTAGCCTCCCATCAAACTTTGGCCAAATCACGCCAGCAACGTTCGACATGAGAAGAGGTGGAGGCTAGCTGTCAAACCCAGCCTTCGAGATCTGGAATTGCACCGGGAAACCAAGGAGAAGCTATACCATAAGAAGAAAACATGAGTCAGAAAAGGGATAAAGAAAGTGACACTATAGGTACCAGTGACAAAGTTGTACTTACGTTTCATGTTCCATTCCTCAGGGAATGGCATCTTCTCGACCGGAATTAGGTCGGAGGTCTTGATGCGGACGAACCGGCCCATCCATCCCCAGTCCTTGTCTTCGTCGATACTTGAGAACACCGTCTTCGTGGCACGACGCTGCAGCTTTATTAACCCACCTTGATAAAGACGAGGGCTGTATAGTTGTAAGGCCCCGTAAAATTTTAACTGAAAACCCAGAACCTTGTGGTGCCATGGTTAGATTTATATGTTATAATATTAGAAATTCTTCGCTATTCAGACTTTTTGGATTGAACAATACAATTTTGGAGTAAAGGAAAATGTTTTAAATGAGTGCATTTTTGCAGCCCATTATGCAGTCGCATAATCACTATGCAGACCGCATAATGGCCGTAGAGTGAATCAGGGAGTTGGCCAGTTTTGAGGCCAGATATGCGGTCGATTATGCGATCGCATAATCAATATGCAGACCGCATACGTACCGCATAATCGCCCCTGAGTTTTTGCGGAGGGAGTTCTGCATTGCATTATGTGACCGCAAAATGGGTATGCGGACTGCATAATGGTCGCATACCCGGTCAAAGAGTTTAAGTCTTGAAGCCCCACTTCTACGGCCACTTTGCGGATCGCATATCTGTTATGCGATCGCATACCTGTGTCGGGGCACCATTTTTGTCATTTTAAAACCCGACCCTATTTCAATATATATACATTTGGGGCTTCTTTTGGACAATATTCTCATCATTTTAGAGAAAGTTGAGAGCAAAGTAGAGGGAGAAAGAGGAGACCTAGCTCCATAATCACCCAAATATTGATCAAACCTTCAAGAACCAAAGAAGATGGCCACTAGATTGTCCTCCACCCGGGTAAATCTCATTTCCAGAACTTGCATGTAAGAAGTTAAGGTTTCGAATATGTTGTGGGGATTAGAAATAGTCCATGCATGTGCGGCTAAGTTGTAGTATGTGATATTAATGAACTAATTAGGGTAGTTCTTGTTAAAATTGGTTGAGGGAAGAAAGAATTTCCATTTTCGGACCTTGTAGTCTATTACGCATTTTAGGTGGTTGATAAAATTCCTAAGAGAGTTGCACCGTGGGTAATCTTCCTAGTTATTAATCGATTTTCGATATCTCCTTATAGATTATTATTGCTAGAGGTGTTGGTGTATTGTAGAAACTTAAGGAAACTCAACCAGGTATGTGGGCTAAACTTTATCTCTCGAGATTGAATTCTATGATGTTTCCGTAGGTTTAAGTGTGACCGACCCCAAATTCCTAATCTCTACGTCCGGTTTATCCCTTATAGACTCACCAATGATTATTCTGAGTGGGCCTTATATCGAAATATAAACGTTTAAAGTATTGTTGCTTATTAAAATAGTATGTCTTTAAGTCGTATTCTATATGAAGTCTAGTATACCAATTGGGTGAGGAAAACTCGATGTACTTAATACTCCTAATTGACAGTATGTGTACTAAATGCCTTGATTGAGTGTGTTTAGTTGACGATAAACTATAAAGATACTTGAAAACGAATTGAATAAACTGGAAAAATAGAGTGTGGATAACATATATACTTGTTCCTAGCGAGGCCTATGAAATGAGAAAATATATATATGAAATAGATTACTAGACGAGCCTCGACTCAACTATTTAAGATAACTTTTAAAAGTGGAATTTGCCTAAAATCTCTTTGAGGTATATATGGATAAAACCCCCTCTTATCAGGAATCGAACCTCTATGGTACTCCCCTATAAATTGTGTAAGCCTTAATCTTGATTGATGAAGGAAATAACATTTCAAACGTATTTGTGTTGTAAGACCTTATGTTCCATATGCATCCAAGTGCTTCCATGATGCTATGTTGTTACTTGGTGAAGTATTGATGTTATGGAAAATATGTTAATTACAAAGGAATGTGACAGTCTCTATATGCCCACGATTCGTGTTTGCATTCATGTGTACTTGATGTTTTGAACCGAGCGACTTGTTGATGAAATTGATAGTGATGTGAAATATGTGGAAATGAATTGAATTATGAAATGGGGCCTAGTGCGGGGTATGAATTAATGACTGTGGCCAATAGCATTGGAAGACTTGAAATATATGTGCACAATGAGAAATGAGATGATTGATGAAAATACAAATGTCTTGAGTAAGATGGCCTAGCCGATCGGGCCGTGATCGGACACCATGCCGCACACATGGTGATTTTGTGCTGTGTTATGAATCGAATTGAAATTGAAACAGAAATTGGTATTGTGGAAACATGTCTCCAAGGGAGACGACCTAGCCGATCGGGTCGTGATCGGACTCCGTATAAAAGTACAATGGTGATATGGGTAATGAGATGTTAATGCTAGTGATGGCCAAGCTAAAGTTAAAAATTATTCTCTTGAAAGCTTGTGTGATTCCTTAATTGATGTTGTGGTGGTGCTTATGTTTCTCATTGAATTCTTGAATTCTTCTTATTGCATTATTGATCTTTCTAAGGAGATGTGTGTTACTTCCGTATGGTGACAATCGTTAGGTTTCACTTGGGCATTTTGATGTTATTGATTGTGACTAGATTGTTTATATGGCTTCTCTTTTCTTATATGGTTATTCTATTTTGAAAGATGATTTTTAGCTTTACATACTAGTGCTATTCGACAGTACTAACGTCCCTTTTGCTAGGGGCGCTGCATCTTTAATAGATGCAGGTGGTTCCACAGTAGGCGACAGTGATCAGCGATAACAGTATATTTCTTCTAGCTAACTTGGCGATCCCCAGTTCATTTCGGGGCCTGTGTCATTGGGTTATCGTGTACTTTTCATTTGAGGTATAACCGGGGTCTTGTTGCCGACATTTCCATATCTCTCTTCAGTTGTATTTAAAGGCTCCGTAGACAGGTTGTGGGTGGTGTCCGGTATTGGAATTGGATTGGAAAATGTTGGTATTTGGCGAATATGTTTTCTTTATATCTAATAATTGTAATAACCTGGTTATTATGGCTGAAACTTCTGATGGAAACAAAAATGAAAGTTGTTAATGATATATTTACAAAGTATGATTAGTGGAGTTCACCTCCTCTTTATTCACGAATTAGTTAGGTAGAATAAGACCTATCAAGCTTGCTCGGTCGGGTTTAATCGGTTGAGTGCCGGTCACGCCCCTCGGTTTTGGGGCGTGACAATAGCCTTATCAGATTGTCAAGGGTGAAGGTCATTCCCTCGACCTTGCTCGAAAAGAACCTGATTAGGTTGACGATGCGCCAGAATGAGGGATAGATCTGGCCGAGGGTTACTCGATACTGGCGGCAGAAGTCGAGTATGACTAGATCTACGGGACCCAGGGTGAAAGGATAGGTATACCCACTCAAGTACCCTTTCACGTAGGTGGTGATGTCCTCCTCAGGGGAAGGAATCACCACTTCCTTATTCTCCCAATTGCAGTTTTTCTTCACCCTCTCGAGGTCGCTTTTCGATATCGAGCAAATTTATCGGGACATAGGTTCACAATGACCTGGAACTGAGGAGGGTCTTTCGATTTTAAATTCGGAAGTCAGTTCGATTGGCCCTGGGACACACTCCTCGACACGAGGCTCCACCGGCATTTTGTCACCGGCCGGCCGGGAAAAGGAAGACGAAGCCTTTTCCTTTTGCGGCACAATTTTTGGAGGTTTTTTCCATTTGAATATGCAAAGAAAGTAGAAGAAAAGTGTAAAATTGGTAGCTCCTGCGGGAACAACGGTGGCGTAACTGGCGACAATGGAAGAAAGATAAGGAGGATTGGAGAGTTAAGAGTTTTGATCAAAGCAAAGTAAAGTTTGAATCAACAAAGTAGGTGATACTTATAGGCTTGTGGCGACGGTTCAGTTACACTAGTGGACGACCGACGACTGACATGCATTTATGGTTTTTGGGGAACCGAAGCGATGGGACGTTTCGGTCACACCCATCGCTTACGTCATGGAGACGACGTCATGATCAAGGTATAGGGGAATTGAGGCTCAAATCATTTCTTATCTTTTCATTCTAAGAAATGTGGGGACTATCTGTATACGGTTAAAACCGAGCACGTCCGATTTTACAGGCTCGAGGGCCTGCCTCGAGGTTAAGTTCATATTGAGGCGAGCTCGAGCTCAAAGAACACGAAGACTGAAGGATCGAGATCGGACACGATCGATATCGAGCAACAGAATAGCGAGATATCAGTAATCGACCACAAATCTCAGCGGGAATCTCGAAACCGACAGAACCGCTAAACGGTTATTGATACCAATCATGGATTTTACTTCCGAAATTAGAGTTATACCTTATTTAGGGTTCCTCAACTATATAAAAAGGAACCCTATTCATTTATAACCACGCGATATTACATACACTTATTGAGAAATAACAATACACTTCTCTTTTACTTTCTTACAATTCACTACTGTTCTTATTGTTCTTAGTGCTTGATCTCGAGCCTGTTCTGATCGAGGTCGATAAATTGCAATGGCACTCGTTTGATTTATCTTAAATCGTTTAATTCATCTATTTATCTAGTCATTTATCAATTAGCATTAAATTAGATCGCGTATCCTTATAGCCACATTACAAGTTTAATTTTTACTCGTATTTCGAGGTAAACATTAGTAATATCCTAAGCCAATTTCATATCTTTATCCGAAGCTTGAATTTTTCAGGTGAACTCATGTCTCCAATTCCCAAAAGAACATACAAACAAAAAGAAAAACCTTTAATGCACGACTAAATGGATACTTACCAGTACAAGAACCGCAACAATGAATAAAGGTCACTTTCGAAAATATCCTTAACTATTAACTATATAGCAAAATATGAAGTATTAATTTATGTAAATATGATTCTCGTCATTAAATGATGAAGAATCCAGCAATAATCGATGGTTTCATCTCCTAAGGCTAGGGATTTGGGGAATGGAATTAAGGCAGATGACTTTGGGAGTTAGAGAAAATAATCTGGACTTTTGTTTTAGGGTAACCTATCTAGGTAAATAATGAAATCGAGTATTTGGATAACTCGGTTAACAAGGATAAAAGCAGGTGTCCGAATCTAACTAGATGGTTGTCACACATTAGAAGCGAATATAAACACGCACTATTTTACACCAGATAAAATTTGTTGTGTTAAAATGATACATAAGGAATGGGGTTGGAGGGCCAAAGTGTAAGCGAACTGAAATGGAGTGTCGAAATAAAAATTGGTGTCAAGTTAGAGGGGTTGTTTATATATTTGGCCATTAGTATATCTTGAGGACCATCACACGACAAATTTTATTTCAGCTAGGCTTTTGTTAACGGTGACATCTTAGCATTTGATTGTAAGGTTCAAAGTTATAAACATTGAAAATATAATTTTTTTTGTTATTATTTACGAATTTTAGGGTTCATATTAATTTAATAATCTCATCGTTCTACTTTTGACTAAATACGTTAGAAAGTTTAACAAATTAAGAAAAACCTTTGAAATTTAAGCCAAATACATGTGAATGACAAAATTAAATATCCATTTAGATGCGTGGGAGTGAAGTTCCAAATGCATTTTATTTTATCTCTCCTTGTAGAAAAATGAACCTTTTCATGACAAATGAATCCAAGTATGTACGATACTTTCCGAATAAAGATGTCATTCCTTTTTAGAATGATTAATAGGAGAATATATTATAAAAATGAGGTAACACAAGTACTCTTTCTGTTATCTCAAATTATGTGATATGCTTTGGTTAGGCATAGAGTTTAAGATAAAATACAGTCTAAAATAATTTTATAAATATATATAAGTAACTATAAATCATGTAATAAATGAAATAGTTAAGTTTAAATTATATTAAATATGAATATTTTTTTCGGACATTACTAAAAAAGTAAATACATCAAATAAATCGGGATGGAGAGGTATTAAATACGTGAGTTGCCATCCACACAATATATTAATTTAATTTTCTCAAAGGAAAGGCCACCGGTAGCTTGTTGCCCGGACCTTATTGGGTCGCTACTCGTTCACGTGCTGCAAATTGCATACATCAGAGTCTGGAATCAAAACAACACAAAAATTTAATTTAAAGACCAAAGTAATGTGTTAAAATAAAAAAGAATACATCCACCTATATATATGCGTCATGTTGTGAAAACACAATTTTGTACAATACTTTAATTCTTTAAGTTGATTTTTGCGTTACTTTGGTTCCGGACTCCCAGGAGCCACCCACCTTATCGAATAGTGTGTGAGATATTAGGTTCTTGATATTAGAAGTGGCAAACAAGCGAGTCGAATCGGATATGGTTAGGGTCGAAAAAGGGTTATGAAAAAATAGATAAATTATTCGATCCGACCTATATTTAATATTGATAACAAACGGGTTAACCAGTGAAAAATATGGGTAATCATATTATCCATACATCACTTTTGAGAGAATTCTTAATTTTCCTAACTTGAGGAACTCTTAATTTGAGGCTTTACAAATATAAAAGTTAGACTCGTTAGTTATCTATTAGTTATCCATTTTCTAAATGGATAATATAGTTCTTATCCGACTTATTTTTTAATGAATAATATGGATGATAAATTAACTATTTTTTTAATTATTTTGTCACCACTACTTGATACAATAATGTAACGTCATTAATTAACAGATTGACCTAGTACTCACTTGAATTACCTTGTACGATCGACAAAATGTCACTCGTAGAAGATGATTTTATGATTATATAGTCCTGTCAAAGGGTGTGTATGTCCACAAGTGAAGAATTCTTTCTCTCCACTTAATTATTATATGATTTACGCGGCCATTTGACTACCACAAGTGTAAACAACAACACTATTTTTCATGTTTCATGATTGTGAAACCTAATGGAAACTTGTGTTCTATGGACTCAATTAAACATACCAAACAATTAATAAGATACATCTTAGAGTAACTAATTTCATTATAACTAATTCCAACATAATTTGTCTTCAAACAAAATGACTCCGTACAGTTTGTAAATGTGAGACATGTTGAGAATTAAGGCCTCAGCCATCTTCAGTGGTAGTGTCCTACTTTTGAAAAATACTTCAGAAAATATCGGACAGACGCACAAAATTCTGGAGTCAATTTTCGTTTGTCTCCACCTTTCAATGGAAAACTTATGACCTAATTAATTCCGAGAATAATTCCATGTAAGAAGAATTTTTCCTCTTTGGTTACACATACTTCCTCCCATCCTTTTTAGATGTCATGGTTATTAAAAATAATCGGTCTAAAATATTTGTCATTTTGAGAAAGAATAAATTAATTATTCTCACCTTTATCCCTTATTATATGCAACAACAATCATCCAATATAATCTCACAAGTGGGATCAAGGGAGGGTAGGATGTACGCAACCTTACCCCTACCCTGAAAGAGTAGAGAGAGAGTTTCGATATACCCTCGGCTAAAGAACATGAAAGAAGCCCTGATAGCAAGTAATAACAAGACAAATAATTAGAAAACTAAATTGAAGATAGCAACAGAGAATATAAAAGAGGTACTGATAACAAATAATAGCAAGACAGTATATTTAGAAAACTAAATCCAAGGCAGCAACAACAGAAAAATATAAAACAGGTACTGATAACAAATAATAGCAAGACAGTATATTTAGAAAACTAAATCCAAGGCAGCAACAACAGAAAAATATAAAACAGGTACTGATAACAAATAATAGCAAGACAGTATATTTAGAAAACTAAATCCAAGGCAGCAACAACAGAAAAATATAAAACAGGTACTGATAACAAATAATAGCAAGACAGTATATTTAGAAAACTAAATCCAAGGCAGCAAACGAGAATATGAACGAAGTACTGCTAGCAAACTATGAAATTATCGATGACAATAATAACGGAACAAGACATGCGAATATAGAAAACTAAGGAAAAAAGGGTATCATACTAGTACTAATACTACCGAACTAGAGAATACAAAGGGAAACACACGACTATCTACTAATATTCTATCCTAATCTTCAACCTCTACACCCTTCTATCTAGGGTCATGTCCTCGGTTAGCTCAGGATGCGGTATGTCCTGCTTGATCACCTCTCCGCAAGACTTTTTTGGCCTACCTCTACCCCTCATCTCACCTCCCAAGGCCAACCTCTCGCATCTTCGGACTGGGGCATCTATGCTCCTCTTCTTAATATGCCCGAACCATCTCAACCTTACCTCACGCATATTTTCCTTCACAGGGGCTGTCACACCCCATTTTTTACCCCCCAAAAGATGTATGTTGTTATGGATTGTGGGTTAAGGAGTTTTTCCAATTAAAGTGACAAATTTGAGTAGGGATTATTTTATTTACAGAGTCGCCACTTGGAATTGATTTTTTGGTGTTCCAAGTCACCATTTATTTGAATCCCTAGTCAAAAGAAAGTTTGACTCTATTTTTATCGGTCCGCGAAAACAAAGTTCGGGTAAGGAATTCTGTTGACCGGGGAGAAGGTGTAAGGCATTCCCCGAGTCCCGTGGTTCTAGCACGGTCGCTTTATTGACTTAAACTCGGCTTGAATTAATTCTGAATAAACTGTGCTTTATTACTTTCTATGTTTTACTTGTCCGCCTTTATTTCTTGATTATTAGAAAAAATTTAAAAAAAAATTGAATAATAAGNTTTTTTTTTAAAAAGGGAAAGTTACTACACTTGACGATTTTTTTTTAAAACTTATTAAAAGTTACTATCGCGTTACGCAAGCGAATCCGCGATTATGAGAAATAACAAGATTATAAATTAACTAAAATCGATGGATAAGGTATGAGATTATTCGATTAATTTATTGAATATTATTAAAGCGTGCCTACTATTTGCCTAGCATTCCAATTAATAACAAAAAGTGCTTAAAACCCTTTTTTTTTATATATTACTTATTCGACCAAAAAAAGGAACAAAATATGACATCATTGATTTTTTTTTTTTAACTAATGCGAGACGTTAAACCCAGGAAAAGCTTATGTTAAACTTCATGGTTTTAGGCCACTTATTTTATTTAACAAAAGATAAATTATTGATTTTGAGAAAAAGCCCGATTACTTCTATTGTCATTGAGCCTACATATTTTAGCTTGTTTAACCCATGTTGATTAAGAGCCTCAATGACAAATACAACACAAAGTGACAAGTATTCTTCTAAGCCCAAATTGCTCATCACAATGTGTCCAAATTAAAATCGTTTTCGTAAAAGGAAAAACTCTCATGCTAATTATTATCTTTGCTCTTTCACCTCCTAAATCAAATTATTTCTTAAGAACTAACCTAATATTTCTACTTACTTACACTAACATGGCAACAATCAGACTACAAACTCATTAGTAACATAAACACCTTAAGCATTTGAATCCATTTTTCATAATTACAATCACCACTCAATATATATAAAAAAACTATACAAACGATAACCCTTTAATGCTAAAGAGACTAATTATATTATAACATTATTTTTGACTATGATTTAAAGCATCAAGACATTTGAAGCTAGAAGTCTTTCCTAGATGATTATACATGAACCTTGGAAGTAACTCACATAAAAGATCCTAAACTAAACAAACATAGTTAAAAAAAAGGGGTCTTTAATCTTTCCATTAAACTAAGTAAGCTTAACAGAACGTTATTTGAGTTGTATATGTAAAGAAAAAAGGGAAGATCAACCAAATATTACAAAGGTACATGCTGAACATTCATACATCAAACATATCTATAGAACTGAAAAAAGAGCCATATACTCATCCGTTGAATATAAAAATCTGCATTGAAAAGTTTAAGAAAATACCTGTTTTGCAGAAAATAGATACAGCAGTGAAGAAATGAAACTCAGTAGAAAAAAAAACAGCAGCAAACAACAGCAGAAAACAACAACAGTTTCGTGTTTAAAAAGCCCGAAAACCTTGGAGAAGAAACCTAGAACCAATTCTAATGAAGACTTGTACCTTTCTAAAGGTTTGCACTCTAAAATTTACTCACAAAGCACACCATTTCAGCTTGCTAAAAGGTGCTTTAGTTGCTGATTTTTTTTAAGATGTGTTCTTCTTTTTTAAGAGTCCAAGATATATATCTATAGTGTGGAAAGACCTCCTCTTTATATAGGAGAAAAAAGGACTTTTGGGACAGATTTGTTTGGCCAAAAATCTGTCCAAAATGATAGATTTTTGACTAAAAATCTGTCCAAAACCAGATTTTTGTTCAATGAACAGTCTTTCCTCACCAAATATGGACAGAATTTTGGGGGTATTGTACTCCAAAACAGTCCCAAATAGTATAAAGAAAATCAAACACGGACCTTACACTCAAGTATTCTACTATCCTCTCAAACCAATATCAATAGCATCCCCTACTGATTTTGAACAAATCACCAAATAGATAATTGCATTTGAACTACAAACAACTAAAAAAACCATAACTAGAACCTCTACATTTCAATAACTTAACAGATAACTAACTAGGACGATAGCTTAAGCAAATGAGCAACTAATTGACAAGGGATTCTGCCGGAAAGCTGAAACTTAGTCGATTAGCATGATGAATTAAATACGAATTACAAAACAACAATTAGAAGCTAAAAGTTAATGCACTTCAATCCTAAAAATAAATGTGAAGTTAAACAAAGTACATGTTAACCATGAAACAAAATAGTGAGATTAATATTCTAAATGATGACAAAATCAAAAGCTAGAGTAAATGATCACTAACATAATTAAACTAAAAAAAAACTACAACGAACACGAAACACAAAATCAGAGACATGGGTAAAAGGATTCAAGATTTTACCACACAAGGGGGTCACTGCTAACTCGAGCAATACGGAGGTGCCAGGGACCTCGAGCAAAAACTGTCCGACCTTGAAACCCTTATTTCATTCCAGCCAATGCTAAAACAAAGGAATTCCAGCATTATGCCGAAAGGAAAAGAGGGTTCTTGGGTCGAAAGAAACGAAGACGGAGCCATCGTGGTGGCAGATTCGGCGGTCGCGGCAGCGTGGTAGTCGGAGTGGGGGGCGGACGGCGGTGGTCGTGTTTTGGAGGTAAAAACTAAAGGGGAAGTGTGGATCTCCTAGAGATCTACACGTCTATGTGAAGTTTGTGGGGCAGGTGGTCGGATTTCCCATGAAATCAAAGAGAGGAATAAAAGGGCGGCTACCTAGGGTTTGATTTTGTTGATTTTTGG
>MDKI01005348.1:0-29908 GCA_005239505.1 Nicotiana paniculata | reverse complement strand
CAACTACATCACCAAAACCTACATAGACAATATTCACCAAATACAAACCTACTTAAATACCAATCCCAGATCAGCTATGAACATCGAAGAGCCAAATACAGGATATATCACCCAAAAATTACAAGGATACAACAAACTAATAGCCCTACCAGGTACCAATGGAAACCTAACCAAAACCTGTTACAGTTACGGACTACTACATAAAATCTATACACAAACAGGAGATGAAATAGCAACTATACCAGAGTTACATAAAGCCTTTATGACCTATAAGAGAATAACTAAAGGAACTCTATTCTATATTAAATCATATACGGCCCCAGCAGAGATACTATTTGACGAAATAAAACCAGTTATACAAGTCATAAAGATTGGCTTGACAAGAGATATGATTATACCAGAAGATATAGGCCCACAGCCAGAGATAGCAAAGGCCGATATACCAGAATTCTACGCAAACAAAAGAATTATTGGTCTATCAACCATATTAAATGAGCTAGCAAACAACTACCTAAATGGCAACTCAGTATGGAGCTACTACACAAGAGAACAAGTCATGATCTACTCAAATTGTTGAGAAGTCAGAAATAACGATATGGAAGAAATACGCCAATGGGTACTAAGCCTGTTGACACCAGAGAAAAAACCTACAACCAGAGCTCTACGACAACATTTTATATCCCAAGATCTATTAGTCAGATATTGCAAGCTAATTGGACACAAATATCCAGATCACAATTGTACAAAATGTCAAGGCGAAGATAACATTATACCAATTTTACAGATGGAATAGATATCAACAAAAAATAAAAATCTTCTGACAAAGAGATATGATAAGGATAATGTACTCAGATACGCACTCAACCGACAACATCAACATCAAAAAGAAAAAAGACCCCGCACTCAGGAAAAAGCTATCCGAAGAGATAAGGATGAAAAAGAAGAAAATGAAATGATGGCAGACAAGAAGTGACCTACAAAAGCGACCTACAGAAAACAAATAATGAAAAAGTTTTTTGTAAATTAGTCAAAAGTAGAATAGTTAACTTTATTACTTTTATTTTCAGCCGTCCAGATGTAAAAAGGACAGCTACTTTTTAGCCTTTAATTAGGACCGCCCATCTTGAGGGCATGATAGGCATTTGTAAAGTTTTCTTTTTCCTAAAAATAAGAGGAGAAATCAAAGAAGAGGGACACACCTCTTCTGGGACTCACCTTCCACATCTCTACCATCTCTCCAAAATAAATAATAACCTGTTAGCTATGGAACAATCTCCAGAGATAACCACAGAGGTATATTTCCAAATATGTGTAGCTAAATTTAAATATTCCTGAAGATATCTTTGCTATTATGTGATTTATTATGTCTTAATATTGCTATATTGATCTGTTTAAGTAAGTTTACCATGAAAGTAGTATGCTAAGAATAGTCTAAGACCAGACTATGCCATCCTAAGGACGAAACCGTAAGGAAGGAGGCCGTTGAGGGAAGTAGTCAGTGTTGAGGCGTTGTTAGGGTAAGATGATTGCAACAACAAAATCATGGTAGTGACCAAAAGAACAGAATAATATACTTTATTATAACATAATAAACATATAATAAGCTTAGATGTTGGAAGGAATATGGTTAGCACACAATATGATAAAAATGGATAACCTAACACTCAGTGAGGATTTAAGACATAAGATACTAATCTTATATGTACTTAAAGAGTTACCTACAGAATTAAGAGAAATATATTATAACGAAATAATACAATTAGAAATAATCGAGTTAACAAACCAAAACAGGTATAATCTAGATATAGAAACTATACATGATTTATTGAAATTAGATGCATTTTCAGACATAGATTTATATTCAGATCAATGATAGATTACGAATATCTAAATTATTGGACTGAAACTATAGAAATAATAGCTTGCCTTGAAAATTTAATAAAAGATAACTTATATGACTATCAGAGAATCCAGGATACAATATACTTGGAATATATAAGAAATTGCGCTACTCAAATAATAAGATTAACATCACTTAAAAAAGAATATTATGAAAAAGCGCTTTATGGATAATTCAAACACAGAGCTAATCGAAGCTAAAATTGACCCAACTACCCCAAAATTATCGCTTATCATTCTAATGATTTATTCATTTATTTATCTTTTCAAATTATGACATGTGAAATCCCCCGTACGTCATTGCCAATTCTTCACAAAATTAGAAGACGATCGAAGAATGACCATTCGATGAGCAAATGAATAAAGAAACACCCAGAAGAAAACGAGAACAAAAGAAAATGTTAGTAAATAATTCTACTAAGTGATGGCTATAAACATCACGATCACGCAACTACGAATTGTGTAGTTGATTTTTTAAAATTTAGGCAAGTTTTCTAAGTCGTTCACAAGACAACGTATATTGTATATATGTAGATTTTCATGTTCGGTCAACAAAAACAAAGGCACCTCTCCACTAACTCCCCCGTAAAATAAATAATTTAGAAAACAGAAAATATAAAACACACTTTACAATGATATAATAGAAAAAGACTTGGAAAGAGGAAAAAGGAAAAAAGAAAAAAAATACCCAGAAGGGTAAACCTAGAATTTTGGTTTCGAGTAGATCAAATATGAATATTACTTATATATGGGTAGTGTAAAATAAATTTTTCGTGTTCACCAAAATCTTAAATAAAATTTGAAATTGTTAGCCGGACCTTAGCTAACAAGTAACAACTAGAAGTATTCGTATTTATTGTCCAATCTCAATGAGGGTAGTTGAAATCGAACAATATATTTTTCCATTCAATCTTATAGCGAGTTTGAATATCGATACCAAAGTTAGAATCCGTTTTTCTATCTACAAGATAATTAAAAAATGACACCAAAAATGACCGGTGAATAAGTAAATTAATAAAGAAAAAACCTTAAAGGTAAACCAACTGATTTATAGGAAAAGTAGGCAATTTAATAAAATAAAAAATGGAAAAAGAAGAAAAACTAACGGGGGCGGAGCGGGGTGGGACGGAGCGAGCTACAATTTCTGAAAAATTATTATGGGTCGGGACCTGTCAAAAACTTTTGTTTTCCCGTAATAACTATACGTATTGGAGTCCAATCCTTTTTTTCTTTTTTTCTTTTCTTGAAAGAGTCCAATCCTTATCCTATTGATTTTTCTCTCTCTTTGACGAATTAATATAGGTTTTCCTTTTTTTCTCTTCTAATTTTTTTTGTTCTCCTGTGTGATTATAAGTGTATTTTAACAAGTGAATTCTCTTTTGAATCAAGGTTAATTGCAAGAAAATTCTACAAAACATCAGATAATTTTATAAAATAATTACAATCAGTTAATGAAACATTTTATTAAAGTAATTGGATGTTCCTTGTTTCAGTTTTAAGAAACAATATGGAATAAAATTATTATATTGGAAAAGTAACGAACCCTCAATATAATTAAATTCTCACAAAAATACTAAAACATTAAAATTTTGTATATTTAGTAAAATAAGAAATGAAAAAAAAAAAAACTAAAGAAAACTTAAAAGGTGCGGGGCTAGTTTGAAAATAGGAAAAACTTTTCTGAAACCCCCAGCCATAAAATATATATATATATATATGTGGGGGGGCGTGACATGTCGAAACTTTGGGGGTTAAGCCTCAAATCGCCCCACCCACTGATTTGATAAGGCCAACCGGACGATATAGAGTAAGTAAATAGAAAACGTAAAATAAAATTAAGGACGACTCCCTATAAATGTGTGAATGTCCATTCCTCTTTTCTCACTTCTTACGGTTCTATAAGACTTACTGTGACAGAAAGAAATTCCTTTTTCTTTTCTCATTTCTCATAGTTCTCCAAGCATAATATGCTCATGATCAGCAATCTTTTAAATCTTAGAAGCTCCACCAAATAAATGTCGATCGAAGCTGGTCAAAATTGGCAAATTTAGGTAAGATTTATCTTAACCGAAAGAAATTCCTTTATTTGGTACAACTCACTTTTTATTTTCTGCAAGTCAAGGAAGGGCATGCTATTCTACTGTGTAAAGTGTAGATCTGTTCATTGTTTGGACTCAATTGTGATTTCAATTTTCAACTAAATGTTAATTCTATGCCACTTTTTCTTTCGCTTTGTTCATTATTGGTTCCCAATATATATTATGTTTGCTTTATCCTTTATGTTCCACAGTTCTCTGATATATTATGTACGGTTGGATGAAAAAGAGTTCTTTTTTTGTTCTTCTTACCTATAATTCTTGCCTAATTATCAATTATCATTACGAATTCATTCATTTTCTTAAGTTTTACCAAGGCAAAGGGAAGGCCGTGAAAATAATAAGAAAAAAGGACTCCCTCTATATTCCATTTTATTTGCCCAAATTTTTTTTTCTTATTTAGAAATATTTTAGCTTTAAACTGTCATTTTACCCTTAATAAGATGATTTATAACAACATAAATTTCTTATGGTAGCTTATTTTAGACTACAAATTTCTATACAGAGTATAATTTATTGTTTAACTTTTTGAAAATCAACACTCAACATGAGTAGAAGTTATATATAGAACAACAAAGAATGTATACTTTGAAGTAAAATTATAGCTCGAAAGACTTAAATTATGGTAATTTACTATTGGTGGTTGAGGGGTAAGCATGTCGTCAGTTGACTTTAGCTGTAAGAACTTGCAGAAATTAACACAGGCGGATTTAACTGAAACAAAAATGAATCTGAAATAACACAGAAGAATCTTTTCTTTGAGTTAACCAACGACTATGTACTTGTATAGTTGTATGGCTTGAAAAGATTTGGGTAGGTGTAGTTTTCCCTGTTATCTTCCTTTTATTTGCGTCTCTTGTTTCTTTCTTCTTTCTCCTTTTATTGTTTTTTGGCATTTTAAAACGTTCCAAGTGGAAATAACAACTACCCTAATTATTGGATAGGATTATAGTCTCAAACTGAAACCTATACTTATGAAAATATAGGTTTAGTCAAGTTCTGAAGTTGATATTCCTCTTTTTTTCCTTGTGTTTTCCAGCTCAGAGAAGATCCCGAAAACAAGAGAAATATGTCGCTCGATCCCCTTGATGTTCATGATCCGATTAGCATTCTGCAACGGATTGAAAATGAGCATGACTGGACAGATAGTGAAAAGAATCAAATAAAGGTTGTTAAGACAGAGCTATGGTTTCTGGGTACGTTTCTGCGCATGAAGCCTGAAACTCTGCAAATGGACATCAAAAGTTTCATGGATGATGCAGGTGCTCAATTCCGATCTGATTATGACATCATGATGGGTGGCAAAGAGCCTCATAACTTGGACGCCAACTGCTCTAATGTGCTAACAAAGATTCAGCATTACAAGCAGAGTATCGGAGCTGAATTTTCAAATCTAGAAATTTCAAGCACCAGTCCTCTGTCCCACGAGCTCTTGGTGGAATTCATAGACAACATTGTCACGAATCTGAAGGATCTGCTAATTGTTCGCTTTAGAGAGCCACCAGCTTTGCATGTCGATTTGCTGAGCATGTATTCCGAAGCAAATGAACAAATGGAAGCGGTGGAAAAGGAGTTAAGATCACTCAGGAACTTTATCGTCTTTCTGGGGAAAATATGCGGTTCAGAACTGCGAAGCTGCTGGCAGACTTTCTTGCATCATGCTGAATTTGTGGCTACCCTCGCATCAATTATTTTCTTCCTGTACATGCCTAACCTCAACGATCATGAATTTGTGGCTTTGCTTTCTGATTTGCTGGAAAATAAGATTAAGCCTATTGAGCCACGCGTCCGAGTCATTTACATTGATGTCCTGAGAGATATAAGGTTATCAAGCACCCGTAACATGTCACATATTGAAGCTGCTATTGGATTCAGCGAGACTCTACTACACATGTCGGTCAAGTTAGGAGAGTTCTCCTCCTCAACCCTCGAACAAACTAAAACCCTTTCTGAACAGCTTAACTCTTTGAGAATGTTTCTCAGTGAGTTGCCGTTGATTAATGACATTCTGGATGAGATGAGGATCCATTACTTCAGACAACTTGAGACTGTGGTGATTCACGCTGGACTTGTTGTCTACTCATTGTGTGACAGCAGCAAGGAAGATTGGCAACAAGAACTGGAAGTTCTGGATGACACGATTCAGAATGTCAAGACACAGATTTACCTGGACATCCGAGAGTGGGTGCAATCCCATTTGCCTAAGAATGATGCTTTGGGCTTTTCTAATTTCCTTCTAGACAGCTTGAAGGAGCTCCTCTTTAGCCATTCTGGTTCACTTGCATCTGTCAAGAATCAGATTGAGGTGGTCCATGAGGAGCTCGAATCATTTTTCAAGCACGTAGTGAAACAAGGCCACAATAAACGAGACGAACTTCAAGATCTTGTTGGAAGAGTCGTTGATAAGGCATATGAGGTTGAGTATATAGCTGATTCTTTTGCAGTTAGAGGTGATCGGACAGAACCCCTTACTTATCTTAAGATTTGGCTCTCAGATATCATATGGGAGATAAAGCTTATTAAGAGAGAGTTGATCAAATCCTCAGATAAGAGAATGAGTACAATTGATTCGCCTGCTTCCGCCGAAGAATTAGTGGGTTTTAAGGATATAAGGAAAATTATAATAGGTCAACTAGTTGGAGGATCAACGAAGCTGGATGTTATTTCCATCGTTGGAACGGCTGGATCTGGTAAAACCACTCTTGCCCGAAGTTTTATAAAGGATCAGCAAATTGTTTCTCATTTTGATTTCGTGGCAGAGTGCTGTGTTTCTCAGGAATACAGACGTAGAGACTTGTTATTTTCCATTTTGAATGCTTATGAGCCTTCAGAAATGAATAAAGAAAGTGATGATAGTGAAGTATCTAATAAGTTACGGCAGACTTTATTTGGAAAAAGATACCTCGTAATCATTGATGATGTGTGGGAAAGACGAGCATGGGATGATTTAAGTGGATGTTTTCCTGATAAAAGCAGGGGTAGCAGAATCATTCTGACCACCAGACATCATGAAGTTGCTCATTATGCTAAATGTGTTACTGAACCTTGTTACCTCCGTCCTTTAGATGTTCAAGAAAGCTGGTTGTTGTTACAAAAAATAGTATTTGGGAAAGAAATCTGCCCTGAAGAGCTATGGAAGGTCGGTCAAGAAATAGCTGAAAAGTGTAAAGGATTACCACTTTCTATTGTTTTAGTGGCTAGCCTTTTAGCAAGGATGGACAAGACAGAAAAATGGTGGAAAAGAATGGAATTAACTTTTGGTGAACGAATACAGGTTGACGCGAAGGCTTTAGTAAAACTAAGTTACGATGATTTACCTTATAAATTGAAACTATGTTTTTTATATTTTGGAGCATTTTTCGAGGACATGGAAATTCCTGTCTCAAAATTAACAAGGTTATGGATTGCCGAAGGTTTCATTGAAAATGATGAGAATAACTGTTTGGAGGACATTGCAGAACATTACTTAGAGGATCTGATTGGAAGAAACCTCGTAACAGTAACTAAGGGATCAACCGGAAAGATTAAAGCATGTCGTCTGCGAGATCCAATGCTCGAGTTCTGCAAGGAAAAAGCTAAGGAAGATAATTTCCTGTTGTGTCTAAAAAGGTATTTACCTCTTTCGATGTTTCTCTCACTTTTGATTAATTCAGACTTTTGCTCTTATTCCTAATCCTACTTTTATTCTCCATTTCTAGAGGTGGCGGTACCAATCCTCCAAACAAATTTCCTGAAAAGCCTTGGCACCGCCGCTTAGCATTTTGTTCTAATGGAGATGATGATCTTGCTGAGTGGAGGCCATCATGCTCGCACGCTCGTTCCGTATTTTTCAGAGAGGTCAAAGATGGTACATTACCTTCACTAGGAGATGCCTCGATAATCTTTGGCAGCTTCAAGTTTCTTAGGGTGTTGGATTTGGAGTTTGTTGTTGTGGAATCTATTCCAACTGAACTTAATCATCTAAGGTACCTCGCTGTCCAGACTACTGAGGGTTCTCTTCCATCATCTATAGAAAATCTTTTGAATCTTCAGACTTTCATAGTCAAAAGAACAGGAGAAGCCTTACAGTTACCAGATACTTTTTGGAAGTTGACTAATCTGAGACATGTAAGCATTGGTGACAGAGCATTAATGTTCGATTTGGACTGCACACATGAATCTCTTTACTGGGGCCCCTCAAAACTGGAAAATTTGGCGACACTTTCCTCACCATATGTTTCCGGGGTGGAAGATATGGAGATGATAGTGAGGCAAACCCCCAATCTCCGAAAGTTGAAATGTATCATTGCCGATTCATGGGGATGGGATGAGAATGAAAATAGGTTCCTTGCATTAGAGAATTTAATTCAGCTTGTATCGCTAAAGGTGCATTTCTCCAGTTTTCCAAGAGTAGGTCCATCAAGATTAAAATTCCCACGCAATCTCAAGAAGTTGACATTAAGTAATTTTCCTCTGCCGCTTGATGGAATTTTTACCATTGCCACACTTCCCAATCTTGAGATACTTCAACTGCAAGAAGTTGCTTTTGAAAGGGAAGAATGGGATGTGGAAGATGAAGCGTTCCCTAAGCTCAAGTTCCTGAAACTAGAAAATCTCGAACTCTCAAAATGGGAAGCATCTGATGAAGCCTTTCCTTGCCTTGAGCGATTAGTTTTAGAAAGATGTTTACTTCTCGAAGAAATCCCTTCTTGTTTTACTGACCTGGTATATTTTAAATGCATTGAGGTAAAGTCATGCAATCAATCTGTTGCAGACTCAGCCATTAATATAAAAGACGAACGAGCATATCTTGGGAAATATCATTTCCAGGTATTGGAGTTATGAGGCTGCAATTTGCAAACGTGCAGCCTTAAGTTCATTTCCACTCCGATCTCAGGTACTAACTTGAGCAAATGCTGGTATTTCTGTCACTCATATCTGCTCCATCGTTTTTTTTTTCTTTTTCGTATTGACACTCTCATATATATTTTCTTTAACACATTACTTTTCCTTGAAAACTTCTCTAAATAAAATCTTTTTAATTTGCACATCCTAATTTTTTATTTTACAAGTAAGATTAGACTTCATTTATCTAAGTTCAAGAACTACCTAAAATTAAATAGTTTCAGTGGCAATTGATTATTAGAGACCTCTTATTTTCTTCTTTCTTTTTTTTCTTTTTATCTTTTTATGACCCTATGTTGTTGGTTAATCTTTTTCCCCGTTATTACAGCTTTTGTTTCTCTTGGCTGGGTATAGTTTACTGCTGGGTGTTGCAAAATGCTGTTTGATGCGCGTTGTTGGTCGCTGTCCCGCTGACAATCTGACATGATGATTGTTGATTTCATTTAATGCTGCTTTGTGTTACTTTATTTTCCTACTCCGCGCTGTACTTTCGTGTCCTGAGGAACTAGTTTTCTTATGACCCTTTTTGAGAAAAGAATAAATTTTGGACTTTGTAATAAATTATGACTTTATTTCCTTTTGATGTATGGATTAGTTTAAGGTTGTTCATTGATTCATGATATTTCGTGACGCCCTTTTATAAATTATTACTCCCTCGTCCCAAATTATGTGGCAAAGTTTAGATTTCAGAGTGTCAAATGAGTTCTTTTTTTACCGTAATTTTTTCAAATGCTTTTTATATTTTTTGAATTGTTAACAACTGTGACTTATAGTACTTTTTACGTAGTTTTCAAATATGTAAATTTTATTTTAAAAAATCTTTAAAATTATATATCCGAAATAATTAATTTCGGGATTAGTTATACTGCGATTTTCTCCTCACCAAACGTGGGATAAATTCATCTCAAATTTAATACCGAAATTAATAATCCCTTATCCCACGTACCAAACGAGCCATAAGGGTAATATTTGAATCTTCAAATTAAGAGTTTCCTTTTGGAAAAGGTTCATTCTTTTTTAAATTGAACAAAAAAAAAATAGATTTATATAAACTGAAACCGGCCGAGCATTTTGTTTGTTAGAATGTTAATGGCACTCTGTACCTTCTTTCAGAAATTATGACGGATTGAACTTTTATAACTACCAAATATACTTTTACCCTATTAAGAAAAGTTCTGATATTATAGCCTTTTTAGAAAATTTCTAAAGCTTGTTGGCAGAATTTTAGTTCTAGCAATGTGCTTCAATATTCTGGGAGCATGGTTCAAAATTCTGGTAATGTGCTTCAAAATTCTGGCAGCGTGCTTCAAAATTCTTCCCCTCGTCTCCTTGATGGGTGTTAGAAGTGCACAACAATTTCATAGTCTTTAATATTAAACTCTCGATGAACTTACTTTAAATTCACTCTCTGGTGTCCAGTAAAGGATCTATTATCCCAATAGGCGTATCTTGACTTTGTTCCGCTCAAAGATCTGTAGATATTGAAATTGGCCAAAAACAAGTGCATATGATGTGCGGAAACAGTTCAGCGGAAGGAGTTTTCGTGCCTTGTCGACAGGGCGGAGACAGAATTTTCATTAAAAGAGTCAAAATATAAAGAAATAAACTCAGCAATAAGTCAAGTAGTGTCAATAAACATATATACATATTTTTTTTAAATTACCCTATAATTTTCCGATGAAGGGGTATCAGTTAACACCCTCTTGGGTGCATGTGGCTCCACCACTACATGTCGATACAACTCCTTGAGGGTTTGAAGTTGTTCTAGAGTTAGATTCCAGCATGAGCTCACGGCTATTGCTGCATGTGAATTGATTCTTTGATGAAAATTCATCTGTAGAGGGATTAGGTGAATAAGAGAGAGGCGACAATGGAAGAGAGAGAGGAGGGATGAGCAAAATGGAAAGAGGTACGTTAATTTTTTCTCTCTATATATATATATATATACTAGTATTTATGAACGTGTGTTGCACGTTAATAATGACACGTGATGATTTAAACATTTATTTATATGAAGGAACAATAAAATTTAATTAATAAAAGAAATTTTGTGTATAATAAGACAACAATCATCTAATGCCAAAAAATATTATTATATCACATCATCAAACTTACACAAATGATCAATTTTGTCATGGTAGTTACATAATTATGTATTATAGTCTAAAAGTATTTAATGTGATGGTATCTTACCGACCACTTCTTTGTAGACAATATTTTTTTGTGTATGTTTCCTCCTAATGCTTTGGTTGCTCTAACGTAGCCAGAACTCTTGTTGTAGATCTTGCTATCCTTCCTGAAAGTGCAACATACAGTTGTTTGTGCGATAAAACATATTGCGATAAATATAGTCCAATATTTAGGATGTTTGTCCTTGTACTTTACTTATTATATTTGCAAAACATAAACATACTAAAAATTATTTTTACACAAATTTAAAAGGATATTCCTTAGTTTCGGAAGACGAAAGTTGAATTCAGGGATAAGAATATACGTAGAAGCACATTGACCAGTATCATAAATTTTGCTCTTCATAAGTGTGGATATCTGCTCTGAATGTCCGCTCGACCTCCCAAGTCGCCTCCTCGACTGGTTGGCCCCTCCACTAAACTTTTACCGCAGAAATCTTCTTAGACCTCAACTGGCAGACCTGCCTGTCAACAATGGCAATTGGCGGACCTGCCTGCCAACAATGGCAATTGGCTCCTCCTCATAACCCAGACTATCATCTAGCTGAAGCGTGCTGAAGTCTAACACATGCGACCTGTCAGCATGATACCTACGGAGCATACACTCCTGGAAAACCGGATGAACTCGCGATAGACTGTGAGGCAAAGCAAGCTCATAAGCAACCTCCCCAACTCGTCTCAACACCTCAAATGGACCTATAAACCTTGGGATCAACTTTCCCTTCTTCCCGAACTGTCACGACCCAACCCAGAAGGCTGCGACGGGCACTCGGTACTTTATTCAACCGAGTATCAACATAACATATCTTTCTTATCGTACTATCATGGGTAAATGTGCCAAAAGGGTCATCATGACATAACCGAAATAAAACATAAGGGAATGCTAGACATAGGATGACCTAACATGATATAGAAACTTATACATGTGACATACGGGCCTATAAGGCTGACATGATCATTTGTAAACTCAAAACATAGGCCGACAAGGCCATATAAGCATCCATATACCTGGCATCTATAGGTGTACTCAAGTTTTTTTCACTCGGTACTTTATCGAACTTACGACTATTGATATATCTTGTTTCATAGCCTCGGTTATCTATCCTTATGGCTTTACTAAATCTAGGTGGGTCATACTATACAATAACACTACTTCATTTTAATATTACCGAGATGTGTAACCCAACTATAGGTTTTGCTATCGCTGCGTATCCTATATGTATAAATCTAAGTCCTTTAATGCTTCCTCATTATTGTTCATCTTAAGAATGACAGCCTAATCTCATCTCATGCGTTGGAACTTTTAGCCATCCATCGTTGATTCACCTTAATGTTGGTCCATAATCTACTACTGATAACTTGAATCCTCTCATGTAATACATTATCACTAGGGCTCACGTCGCATCGGGGAACATTTGAAGTGATTTTCTTGATCCACCTAGGGAACGTGATTCATCTTATGGGGGTATTCTAATCCCGTGCAGTTCATGAAATCCCTATTCTCAAAATCATTACTCACTCAAAGGCCTAAACGTCATCCTCTTATCATTTATCACAGTTACACCCTTACATTACTACCAGGATAGCATTACATCTCTTCTAAATGCTCATAGTATTAAACTCCTTTGAGTTCACTCATGCTATACTGAGCTTTTTATAACTTTATGGAAACCATCAGCTCTCTTGTTGTGATGTGTTTAACCCCGAGGACTTACCTATTCTCGTCACCTTCTCACTCACATTTTCTTATCCTTACTCCTGTCTAGCTAAAACCTTGTTGCTCTGCCATACTTTAGCTTGCGACCTACGCATATCTATTTATACTACTCGCAACCTTCCTTTTAACATGCTGGCACCATAGATTTCCTTTCATGCCTTCTGAGTTGTCTTCAAATGTAGGTATTCACTTTTCCTGGTCGTTCTACCACTTGTTGCATGAATACTTGGCTTGTCTTGTTGCCCATGAATACTATAATTTCATGTACCTCATATGATCTCAAACATCACCTTTGATTTTTTTCCCCATTCATTACCCACGATAGGTGCCCCTTTCTTATGGAGTGTATATAATATTGTAGTGAGACTGTTCTTACAAGATCATTTCCTCTTTAGGTCTCTATGCTTAGGTGGAAACCTTCTTCCTTATTTCCTCAGCTAGTCTTTTGTTGTAGTACTTATGGAGACCTTATGTCTCTTGTAAAGTTGCGAGCTTGTTATATTGTATACCTGAAGGAAGTTTTTGATGTTCTTACTCGCCTATAATTATCCATGGTTACATAACTTCGTGCCCTTGTACTCGTAGGGTTACTTCTAAGCTCAAATTTTGATTGTCTCCTTATGTATCAAGTGTTTATTTGCAATTATTTATCAATAACATCCCGGGAGGGAACCCTACTTCCTCTCCCCGTTGTCGTTCTTGCATATTGTTTTGGAGTCACGACATATTTGTAGGATCTAAATAAATGCAATCTCATTCCTTTCTCTTTTCTACCGCATTCTTCCTTTACCATTCCATAGTTACCTGAACCACTTAACTCTGAATAAAACCACAATTAGATCCCCTTGCACCATCTCATTGGCCTTGGGTCAACTAACATTCTCTCTTTACTAGGGGTAGGAGTCATCCTAAGGTAAATATTCCTCCCTTCTAGTATTCCAGTGCCTATCTTCTGAACTTTCTGAACATTCTAGTATTCATTCCGACTGTATTATTCTAGAGTGCACCATATGGCTATCTCCCAATGAGAATTATTACCATGTCCTGCAATACCCTTCAAAAATGTTAGATAATGATAACAATCCATCCACCATGTTGAGTTACTCTAACCCCGGCTAGACCATGATATCCTATTCTTCTCTTAAATTATATATGTTAGCTCCCATAGGGCATAATTGAGATGGGTATGGTCAATTGTATATATCTCTGTTACTATTGAAGTAACTCAAAATGCTTATATTTCTCTACCTGAATTATAAATATTAATAATCTTTGTTAACTAGGTACCTCGTACCCTTCTTCATCTTGCTTCTTTTACTTGCTGAAACTTGTATCTACCTTCTGATTCTCTTATTTATTTTTACCATATGAGTGGATAGATATTCATTCCTTAGGGCTCCTTATGAATAAGCTTACACGTCTTAGTACACACATGATCTGCTGAAGACCTCATATTTACTCATCATAAGCATGATGCAAAATCGAGTTTCTCTGACTCAACTATTCCACAACCACATTCAATCTCTTACCAACTGTCTTTGTGGATGTAGGTATCGTTGTATTACGATTAAAGTCGAATTTAGGAGTTTGAATTCTTACAACTAAGCTCTACCACGCGATCTAGAGTAAGAAGAAAGAGTGACAGTCCTAAATGCCCTGTAGCCTCCTGCTTATAAGTGTGGTGCACAACGCACCCATAAACAAGAATCTACTAGACACGGCTTGTAGACTCCCTAGGACAGAACTACTCTGATACCACTTTTGTCACGACCCCAACCAGATGATTGTGATGGGTACCTGGTACTTTACTCAACCGAGTACCAGCGTAACATATCTTTCTTATCGCACTATCATGGATAAATGGGCCAAAAGGATCATCATGACATAACCAGAATAAAATATAAGGGAATGCTAGACATAGGACTACCTAAAATGATATAGAAACTTATACATGTGACATATGGGCCTATAAGGCCGACATAATCATTTGTAAACTCAAAACATAGGCTGACAAGGCCATACAAGTATCCATATACCTGACATCTGTCTACAAGCATCTAAGAGTACATAAATATCATAAAGATCGATACAGGGCCCCGCCGTACCAATCAATACATGCCCAAATCATACTGACTAAATAGGCAACTCCGGAGAAAGTGGATTGCACCAACACCTTTCGCTGAGCTGATAGCCTACTAGGAGGATTGTAAACCTATCTATCGGGACCTGCATGCATGAAACGCAGCGTCCCCAGGCAAAGGGGCGTCAGTACGAATAAAGTACTGAGTATGTAAGGCAAAAAAGCATAAAAAGAACAGTAATGTAAGGAGAGATATAAGAGATACAGCCTGTAGCATCTGAGTGCCTATGAGAGATACTGACATGAAATGTATGATACATCTATACATAATTTTTTAAAAACATACGCCTCTGTGGGCATCATCATTATCATATCGTACCCGACCTTGAAGAGGACTCGGTAAACATACCCGACCATCATAAGGCTCGGTAGAATCGTACCCGACCACGTGGAGCTCGGTAAAACCCAACTGATCAGTGGTTTCACAATAGGTGTTGTACCCGACCGACTATAGCGCGGCTCGGTAGAGTAAAGTAGATACATATATAATGCATGTTGGACTCATGGAATCACGTTCTAAACCTTTTGGAGTGACGTAAGGTCATTGAACCTTTGTTTAACATTATGGACACCGTACCATCAATATGAACTTTACTAGGATTCAAGGATCATACATACTTTCTTAAGATAAATTTATAAGAAAAAAACAACATGGACAACCTTAGTTGCTAGGAGTAGATTCTTTATGAAATAGCGTATCATGTTCGTTCGTTTCACTTTAGATCATGCCAAGATCTGGGCCAACATCTCTAAAGTATACATAGTCACAACCGATATGAAGTGTGCCGACTTGGTCAACCTGTCGACAATGACCCAAACTGCATCAACCTTCCGCAAAGTCCGCGGCAACCCAACTACGAAGTCCATAGTAATGTGCTCCCACTTCCACTCAGGTATAGTCATCTGTTGGAGTAGGCCACCTGGACTCTAATGCTCATACTTAACATGCTGGAAATTTAAACACCTCGCAACATACTCAAACATGTCCTTCTTCATCCACCACCACCAATAATGTTGCCTCAGGTCGTGATACATCTTTGTAGCACCTGGATGAATGGAATACCGAGAACTATGTGCCTCCTCTAGAATTTTCTCTCTCAATACATCGACATTAGGATCAAATAGGCGACCATGGAGTCACATAACAACATCCTCAAACTGTAGTACCGTCTCTCTGAGAACCAACAAGTGCAGATCATCAAACTGTCGAGCATTGGTCTGCTCCAATAGTGAATATTGTGCAAGGACACATGCAAGAACTCGGCTGGGCTTTGAAATATCAAAACTCACAAGTATGCTAGCCAAGGGCTGAATGTCCAAAGCTAATGGCCTCTCCTCTGCTGAAATAAATGACAAGCTATCCATGCTCTCCGCCTTTCTGCTCAAGGCATCTGCGACTACATTCGCCTTGCCCCGGTGATAAAGAATGGTAATATCATAGTCCTTTAGTAACTCAAGCCACCTGCGCTACTTCAAACTGAGATCCCTATACTTGAACAAATGTTTCAAGCTACGATGATTAGTGTAAACCTCACAGGGCACCCCCTAAAGATAATGCCTCCAGATCTTAAGAGCATGAACAATCGCAGCTAACTCTAAATCGTGCATAGGGTAATTCTTCTCATGGATCTTCAGTTGACGTGAAGCATATGCAATAACTCGCCCCTCCTGCATCAATACACAACCCAAACCGACGCGTGAAGCATTACAATATACACAATATACATCCCTGAATCGAAAGGTAACACTAGAACGAGTGACTTAGTCAAAGCTGTCTTGAGCTTCTGAAAGCTCACCTCACAATCATCGGACCAACGGAACGGAACATCCTTCTGGCCAATCTAGTCAAAGGTGCTGCAATAGATTAAAACCCCCCCACAAACCGGCGATAATAACCTGCTAATCCCAAGAAACTCCCGATCTCAGCCGCCATAGTAGGACGAGGCCAACTATGAACTGCCTCAATCTTCTTGGGATCCACCTTAATACCTTCACCTAAAACAACATTCCCCAAGAATGCTACAAATCTAGACAAAACTCACACTTGGAGAACTTGGCATATAGCTTCTGTTCCCGCAAGGTCTGAAACACCACTCCCAAATGTTTCTCGTGCTCCTCCATGCTACGCGAGTAGATCAAAATGTCATCAATGAAGTCAATGACAAACGAGTCAATATATGGACTAAACACCTTGTTAAACAAATCCATAAATGCCACTGGGGCATTAGTCAAATCGAATGACATCACTAGAACTCATAATGGCCATATCTAGTCCGGAAATCAGTCTTCGGAACATCTGAATCCCGATTCTTCAACTGATGATACCCAGATCTCAAGTTGATCTTTGAGAACACCCTGGCACCCTGCAACTGGTCAGACAAATCATCAATACGAGGTAACGGGTACTTGTTCTTAATGGTAACTTTGTTCTACGAGCGGTAATTAATGCACATCCGCATAGTCCCATCTTTCTTCTTCACAAATAACACTAGTGCACCCCAAGGTGATACACTTGGTCTAACGAACCCCTTTGCTAGAAACTCCTCCAGCTATTCCTTCAACTCTTTCGGAGTCATGCGGTACGGTGGGATAGATATAGGCTGGGTACCTGGAGCCAAGTCAATACAAAAATCGATATCACGATCTGGTGGCATGCCTGGAAGATCAGAAGAAAACACATCAGAGAACTCCCAGACTACGGGTGCTGAATCAATCGCTGGAGCCTCTGCACTAGTATCCGAACATAATCTAGACAAGCCAAAAAACCCTTCTCGACCATATGTCGAGCCTTTAGAAAAGAGATAAGCTGGCTAGATGCACTAACATACGGCCCCTTCCACTCCAATCTAGGCAACTTTGGCATCGCCAAGGTAACAATATTGGCATGGAAATCTAGGATGGCGTGATATGGAGACAACCAGTCCATGCCAAGATGACCTCAAAGTCAGTCATATCAAGCAACATAAGGTCTTATCTAGTCTCACAACCACATAATGTGACAACACATGAACGTTAAATCTGAGCCACAACAACAGAATCGCTCCCAGAAGTGGACACATAAACAGGAGTGCCCAAGTAATCAGAAGGAACACCCAGGAAATGAGCAAATAGAGACGATAAATATGAATAGGTAGACCCTGGATCAAATAATATCGAAGCATCCCTACCGCAGATAGAAATAATACATGTGATCACGGCATCTGAGGCCATTGCATCTGGTCTGGCCGGAAAAGTGTAGAACCTAACTGGAGCACCTACTGGCTGGCCTCTACCTAACTGACATGTAACTGGCTGGCCTCCACTTCCCTAGCCTTCACCTCTAGGAAGGCCCCTACACGCCTGCCCTCCGCCTCTGGGCGGCCAGACGACTGGTGCTGTAATAATGGGCTGCACTTACTTGCCCCAAAACTTGGGGCAGAACCTCCACGCGTGTCTGCGATCCCCACACTCGAAACAACCTCTCGGTGCGGTGGACTAATGGCCTGAAGTCTGAGCCTGATGTCCTGGATACCCACTGGAGGAACCCTGAATAGCTGGTGGGCGATAAGAACTCTCTGTATGGCCCTGAAATAAGGTCGCACAAGAGCACCCCGAGGAGGCAGCAGTACTGGATATATAGTCCTGATAGGCTGACCTCTCCCAAACTGACCTCTGCCCCCAGACGGAGCACCACTGAATCCTCCAGAATAACGAAATTGCTTGTCCCGTGCATCTGCTCTTAGCCCCGCTGATGATAACCCTCAATTCTCCGAACTATTTCCATAACTAGCTGGTAAGAAGTCCTCATCTCAACCTCTCGGGACATAGTGGCCTGAATACTGGAGTGCAACCCTGTAACAAACATCCATACACTCTCCGCCTTAGTAGGAAGTATCATAAGTTCATGGAGAGACAACTCAGAGAATCTCGCCTCATAATCAGTCGCTGACATCTGATCCTGTTGGAGCTGCTCAAACTGAAACCACAACTCTTCCCTCTGAGAGAGCGGAATATACCTATCCAGAAAGGTACATGTGAACTGGTCACAATTTAAGGGAGGAGAACTTGCTGGCCTACTAAGAAGATAAGATTGCCACCATTTACAGGGTCTGCCCTCAAGCTGAAAGGTAGTGAAATCCACCCCGTGGGTCTCTATTATCCTCATGTTGTGCAGTTTGTTCCTGCACCGATCAATGAAGTCCTAGGGATCCTCATGTCGCTCACCTCCAAAGACAGGAGGGCGTAGCCTAGTCCATCTGTCTAATAGCTTCTGCAACTCGCCGGCCACAACTGGTCTGGGCTCAGGCATGGTTGCTGCCACTGGCTGGGCTCCTACAGGTAGTGCGTGCGGGATTTGATACATGGTAACCGCATGCCTAGGAGCATGAGTTGCAGGGGTCTGTGTTCCCCCTCCAACCTGAGATATGGCCGGGTCTGCTGGAAATAAACCGACCTGGGTCATAGTATCCATGAACTGTAGCATATGGCCCATGACCTCCTGGAAGCCTGACGCAAACATGAAGTCTACCGGGGCTGTCTCTGTTGTAGGCACCTCACCCTGCTCCTAAATAATAGGATCCTCTACTAGATCCACTAGTGGCATAGCTGGAGCGGCTCTAGGATGTCCTCATCCCGTACCTCGGGTCGGTGTCCTCCATCGACCTCTACCTCGGCCTCTAGAAACAGGGGGAGCAGCTCCTCCCAAAGAACACCAGCTGTGCGCGTTCTCACCATCTGTGAGAGAATATGAGAAAGATACTTAGTATAACATCAACTGCACGATGGGAGATGAAGAAAGAGTATTTTTCTAACACCCTATAGCCTCTCGAAGATAAGTACAGATGTCTCCACAAGACTCTATTAGTCCTGCTCATAACTCGTGAGACCTACTTGAACCTAATGCTCTGATACCATGTTGTCACGATCCAATTTCACTGTAGGCCGTGATGACGCCCAACGTTACAGCTAGGCAAGCCAATAGTGACCCAACCGTGTGATTATTTCTTTTAAAAATTTAAATATGGTTGATTTTTAGTTATTTAATAAATAAGGATTGTAAAATTTAATAACATGAGACATAGACAGTTTAAAAGCAAACGATGTGAAATAATTAATCAAAAAATCACCAAGTATCTACTAGAAAAACCTCTAAGACCTGGTGTCACAAGTGTATGAGCTACTAGTAGAATATACAAAAGAATACTACATTAATTCCTAAAGTGAAATAGACAGAAAATAAAGCAAAAGAAAGATTTCGGGTGCTGCAGAATGGGCTCGGAAGGCAGCTCATCGCTAAGTCTCGTAGAATCAAGGATGCGCATCGGGATGATAACCAGATACACCTGCCTTAGATCCTGCATGATTAGTGCAGAAATGTAGCGTGAGTACATAAACAACATGTACCCAGTAAGTATCTAGTCTAGCCTCGAAGAAGTAGTGATGATGGGTCGACTCCGACATTTACTATGGGCTAACAATAAAATAACGTAAATTCTAAATAAACATGGGCTATATAAATAAAACTGCAAATTCAATAACAGGAATTAAGTAAACAATTCTTTTACTGCTAATAAATCCCAAGTAATATCCATCATATAACAATTTAATCTCTCAAGCCAATGAGATAATATCAAGTATAATAAGACTCCAAGTATTATTACTTACGAATTATTTTGAGGTCGTACGGTCCCATCCAACATACAAATACATAAATTGTGCACTGCCAAGGATCGAACGACACAAACCATAAATGCATCTATTCTACTGCCAAGGCATTCGGACCGCTCCACAAAAAGAGAGGATACATTATAAACAACTGATTCAGAGATTATTAAGAGGTTAATATTCAGAGAAGCACCAAATTCTTATTAACGGTCAATTAATCCGTCCAAACTCAAGTAAATAAAATTTGACCCTTTCAAAATCCCTTCATCAAGTTCCAATATGATTTAAGCACTTAAATTAACAAGTAAGGTGCAAATATCGCAAATATAACATGATTTGGGTGTTCCCCTTGTTCATGATTGTTGGTTTCTGGTGTTTGGGTTGTTCATCGCGATCGCATAGAAGCTGTTCTTCGCGAACGCAGGGGCAAGTACGCGATCACGGAAGGCATTAGTCTGAGGCATGAAGGTTTGGCCTTCGCGTTCGCGGAGCTAGGCTCGCGTTCACGTAGGTTGACCAGGCATAGGTTCTCGATCGCATCGCCTTTGTCGCGTTCGCGTAGAGGAGAAGTTGGGGAAACTGAATTTGGTCTTCGTGATTATGAAGGTGTTCCCGCAATCGCGAAGAAGTTTGCCTGGGCAGTGAGGTTTTAAAAAAGTGCGATTTTGGCCATTTTCATTTCATTTTCCTCCATGGGAGCCGACCTAGGAGCGATTTTGGAGTACCATTTTCATCATCAAGAATGAGATAAGTGATTCCTTCTAGTTGTGAGTTACTTACAAGGTTTATGCATAGATTTAGGCTTGCAAATTTGTAGAAATTTGGGATTTTGAAGGAAAACCTAGAAATTTTTATTTTTGGATTTTGACCACGAAATTGGACATGGAATTGGGAATAAATTATATATTTGAGCTCGTGGAATTATGGGTAAAGTTTATCTTCGAAAAATTTCAGAATCCGGGCATGTGGGCCCGAGGGTGATTTTATCGACTTTTCAAGCAGAGTTGGGGATTTGTCTAAATTGATCTGTTGTGAGTATTAGAGTATATATTTATGGATTTGCACATTTATTGACTAGTTTTGGAGCAATGGGCATCAGTTTGAATTGTTAGAAAGGTGTTGGAGCCGGTTATGGCACTTTGGAGCGAGGTAAGTCTCCTTTCTAACCTTGTAAGAGGGAATTAACCCCATAGGTGAATTGATTTTATATGTGCTCCTATTTTTGGGGGCTACGTACGCACGAGGTGACGAGAGTCCGTGCATAGCTACTAGTTATGCCTATGTCCGGGTAGTGTTAGGTTTGCACCATGCCTTGTTGATGTTGTTATTTGATTATGCTTATTATTTGCCTTGAAAAGAGTTGCGATTGAGTATGCTTATTAAATTGCCTTGAAAAGAGTAGAAACTGAGGATTTTGATATTTTAAAAGCTTTCATCTGAATTTCGTATTTTTCTAAAAGTGTTAAGGAATATTTTAATAATTTGATAAATCTATGTTCAACCGCGTTGCAAATATATTGCGCGAGTGAGATAAATTTCTACTACTCTCATGGGAGCGGGCCGATCGCCTCGACAGGTAGAATAGATGCATCTATGGTTCGTTCCATTCGACCCTCGGCAGTGCACAATTTATATTTATATGTTGGTCTGTGCCGTTCGACCCTTGGCAGTCACTGTTTATATTTGTATGTTGGATCGCGTCGTACACCTCGACACGACTTGTGCATGATAACTCTTTGGAACTAATAATAAATAAATTTGCTTTATTGGCTTGAGATATAAATTGTTAAATGATGAAAAATGAATTTGGAAATTTCCATTAGTAAAAGAATTGTTGATTATTTTCGGTTATTAAATTTTCAGCTATGTTATGTATTCCATACTTAAATATAATATCAGCATTTTATTGTTAGCCCATAGTAAGTGTCGGATTCAACCCTTCGTCATTAATTCTTCGAGGTTAGACTGGATACTTACTGGGTACGCGTTGATTTACGTACCCATACTACACTTGCTGCACATTTTGTGCAGGTACATATATATCTAGTGGCCTTGTGAGAGCAGAGGCGTGTTTAATGCGGGGACTTAGGTGAGCTGCATTTCATATTATGACCCGCAGCTAGCAGAGTCTCCTTCAGAGTATTTATTTTTGCCCTGTCCAACTTGTATTCCGGACAGATATTATATTTCATTTTACTTCCTAGTTGGTGCTCATACACTTGTGACACCGGGTTTTGGGGTGATTATGGGTTGTTCTATATAGAAATTGTTAAAAATATTATTATTTACTCTGTAAATTACATCTCTTTACTATTTAATTGAAGGAAAATATGATTTCAAAAATATTAAAATGAGAACCAAATTAAGTATTTATTGTTGGCTCTCCTAACAACCGTGTCCGGCGCCACAGGACCTTTAATGGATTTTGGGTCGTGAAAATATGGTATCAGAGCACTAGGTTCACTTAAGTCTCACGAGTCATGAGCAAGTTAAGTAGAGTCTTGCGGATCGGTACGAAGACGTCGGTACTTATCTTTGACAGGCTACAGAGCTGTTAGGAGCACTTCCCTTCTTTATTCCTCATCGTGCGATTTGGTTCCTTTGAGGCTTATGCCTTTATTTCCTTCCTATTCAATCTTATGCGACGTGGAGCGCTTGTTATCAATTTATAATCGAGGAATTGTAATGTTACTACGGATGTGGTGCAGGATGTTCCTCCCTGCGCAATTGATTGGGCTATTGTTGTTGCCTTCCGAAAGGCTGTTCTGTCATTTCAGCTCAGTATCAGTAATTCCTATGGTTTTTAAGTTAGGAACCGGTTGTTATGATGATTCATGAGTTGCTATCGCACAGTGTTGGTGTAATGGTAGGGTTCTTATTTATGGATCGCGGTAGGAATGACTTGAAAGGAGGATTTCTCAGTTCATGGCTTAGGGGTTCAGCATTTATTTCCAGTGGAGGAAAGATAATAAGTCTACAAATGCTCAGGTTTAGGTCGATGGGGTAACGAGACTTGGTATTTTTGAGCGTGGTGGAGTTTCATCTGTGATGTGGCGTCTGTATTGGTAAAAAAGAGTTTCACACGTAAGCTAGCTTTTGAAAACTCAGCCAGTCACGTGGACACAGGAAAACGACAGCTGGATGTGATTTTTTGAAGAGGTACGGTACAAAGAGGCACGATTCAGTAAACCCTCGAGCTTATCAACCACGGGAAAATCAACCTGATCAAAACAGGAGAGAGGCACGGTCAGAATGAATCTAGACAAAGCTACAGGCAGATTCAAAGACCCATAATTGATTACTCGAACGCTATGTAACCGTACCCCAATTACCGTTATCCTTTGTAACGCCTCATTAATGCCATAATTAGTCATTAATGAGCAACCATAGCAAGAGTCGTACGTTATAAGAATCCCCTATATAAAGGAGGGGAATACAACTTGTAAAGGCATCTGATTCTCGAATATACTTGACTTTGCTTTTCTATTTTTCTGCAATATTTTCTGTTATTCATTTTTATCTATTTTCTTGATTATCAGTAACCCGTATTCATCTTAAAAATAAGCTTTAGTCAAAGGGTCTAATTCTTTGGTTAAACAAATTGGTTCCGTTACCGGGAATCTGATAATCTTTGTTTTCTTTCCAAGTGATATCCTCTGAACTATGTCAAACTTCAACGACAACAACCAGCAAAGGAGTGGAACCCCAGTTCCATCGCCTTCAGGAACCCCACGTGGTTCAAGGGAACAATCCCCAGAAAGATCCAATAACAACAATAGTGTCAAACTATGGAACAAGATCGTGTAAAGAAAATGATTGCAGAGTATGTGAGCCAAGCTTTGCAAGAATTTGCGAGAGGATTACCGGCAGCGTTACCTACACCGCCGATGCCACCCCCCAATAACACCATCACCATGGAAAATCCTCAATCTAGGTTGGCAAACTCAGGGAGAGGAGATACTCCTAATGAATCTCTCGAAACGAGACCAGGTATATCTAATAACTCAGAATTACAAAATTTAATGCTAACCATGCAGAAACAGATGAAGGAGCAGAACAATCGCATCAAACAAATTCGTGGAGTACCACCAATCATCAAAGGCATTGATGTTGATAGATATTCTCAACAACCTTGGAAGCCAAGTGCGGCACCCTTGCCTATACCCAAGAAGCTTAAAATGCCTGATGTTCCAAAATATGATGGAAAAACTGACCCACGTGACCATGTGACTGCTTTCACTACTGGGGTAAAAGGCAACGACTTAACAAAGCAAGAGATTGAATTAGTCCTGTCAAAAAATTTGGGGAAACACTTACCAAAGGGGACCTAACCTGGTATTCTCTTCTCCCTGAAAATTCTATTGATTCTTTTGCTGAGCTTGCAGATTCGTTTATAAAAGCACACTTTGGTGCACAAAAAGTTGAGAAGATAATGGAAGACATATTCAAAATAAAACAAGGAAACACGGAAATACTCCGTGAATTTGTAGACAGGTTTCAACGAGAAAGAATGCAGTTACCCAGGGTGCCTGATAATTAGGTAGCCATGGCATTTGAAAGAAACCTAAACGATAAAAGCTCAGAAGCCACGAGACGACTTAAAGAAAGTTTAATAGAATTCCCCGCTACAACATGGAACGATGTATATAACAGGTACTGTACTAAGCTCAGAATAGAAGAAGATATCATTGCTCGTTCGAGAGATGAAGATCATTCCAGATCCAGACGTCCAGAATCAGATAGAAGATCAGGTAAAAATAGGTACAATCCTTACTTAGGACCCTCGGGACGTGATATTCGCCCAAGGTTCGAAAATACTAGGTCGGACTATAGCTCACAAGGAAGAAACGTAGTCTCATCCTCATCTAGATCCAGAAAAGATCAAGATAAGCGACCTAGAGGTAATACTCAAATTGGGGATCATACCTTTAATGTAAGTACTACTGAGCTTGTCTCAATATTGAGGAACATGGGAGACAAGGTTAAGTGACCCAAAGAGATGCGGTCAAATCCAAGTAGAAGGAACCCAGATAACTAGTGTGAATTCCACAACAATCATTGGCACAAAACTGCGGATTGCAGATTTTTACAAGCTGAAGTAGAAAATTTATTAAAACAGGGCTATTTAACAGAATTGTTTAGTGATAAAGGTAAACAGGCATTATGAGAAACAGACAGGAGCCCCCAAAGCCTCCTTCTCCAAAACGAACCGTCAATGTGATACACGGAGGTGAAGAAGTAAACAGAGTGATTTGCAAGGCAATCACAAAGTTCACAATTACACATAGGAAAAGGGATCGTGAAAATATTGAAGAAGACGATATAATCTTCGATGATGCAGATATCGGCGGATCAATGCTTCCGCACAACGATGCTCTGGTAATATCTTTACTTATTCATGACACTAACGTAAAAACAGTGTTGATTGATCCAGGTAGTTCAGTCAACATCATTTTCTAAGAGTCGTGGAAGAAATGCTACTGGGGAGTCAAATAATCCCAAGGGCACGAGTCATATCAGGGTTTGATAACTCTACGGTTATAACAAAAGGAGAAACTGAGCTAAGCACTTATGCTGAGAGGGTGATCAAGAGTACCAGGTTCCAAGTCATCGATACTGACATGGCTTATAACGTGATCGTAGGAAGGCCATGGATCCATGACATGAAAGAGATACCCTCCACGCTACATCAGGTAATTAAATTCCCCTCTGAATGGGGGATTCAACAAATCAAAGGCGATCAGCAGACCGCCAGAAATATAAACTTTGTGGTACACTACAACAAGAAAATAGAGGTGGAAGAATTACGAGATAAAGGAATCTCCCAAGCAGGTAACGCCGCCCAAATAGGCACGGAAGAAATTACTACCCAAATAGGTACGTAAGGTATTATTTCTGAAACAGGTATGAAAGAAAATACTTACGAGAAGGAGAATCAAGTTACCACGGAAGGTGTATTATACCACACAGATGCAGATTCTAGACCGAACGTCATTCATGAACTGGAGGAAGATGAGCACATCAAAATAACTGCGGAGGAGATCGAAGCTGTTCCTTTATCTGAACAAAATCCTGAGCAGAAAGTGTATATAGGCACAAGGCTAGGCCCAGCTCGAAGAGAAGAAAATAAAGCAAGGACCATTCAAAAACCAAGTGATCGACGAAGAAGTACAGAAACTTCTGAGGATTGGTTCGATACGAGAGGTAATGTACCCTAACTGGCTAGCAAACACCATGGTAGTACCTAAAAAGAATGTCAAGTGGAAAGTATGCATATATTATACTGACTTAAATAAAGCATGCCCCAAAGATTCATTCCCATTGCCACATATAGATCAAATGATTGATGCCACAACAGGTCATGAATTATTGAGCTTCTTAGATGCATATTCTGGTTATAATCAGATTAAAATGAATCCCTCAGATGAGGAAAAAACTTCCTTCATTACAAACAGGGGGACTTACTGTTATAAAGTTATGCCTTTTGGCTTGAAAAATGCTGGAGCCACCTATCAAAGGTTAGTGACTAAAATGTTCCAAGAACATCTTGGAAAGACGATGGAAGTCTATATTGATGATATGTTGGTAAAATCAACACAAGCACAAGACCATTTCCAGCATCTCTTTACTGCCTTTGATATTTTACGCAGGTATAATATGAAGCTAAATCCAGAGAAATACGCTTTTAGAGTGCAATCAGGTAAATTTTTGGGTTTCCTTGTATCAAACAGCAGAATAGAGGTAAATCCCGCTCAAATTAAAGATATAGAGGAAATACCTGATATTTTATCAAATAAAAAAGAAGTTCAAAGACTGACAGGGAGAATAACATCTTTAAGTAGGTTTATTTCTAAATCTTCCAAAAAAAGTTTTAAATTCTTCTCAGTTCTCAAAAAGCAGAATCAGTTCGAATGGACTGAAGAATGTCAGCAAGCCCTCAAGAATCTGAAGATTTATCTATCGAAACCACCACTGCTTTCAAAGCCAAAAGAAGGGGAAAGATTGTACATCTACCTGGCTGTCTCAGAAATTGCTGTAAGTGCAGTATTGGTAAGAGAAGAAAAAGGTAAACAATCACCTATCTATTATGTAAGTAAAACTTTGCTAGATGCTGAGACTAGATATCCACATCTGGAAAAGTTAGCCTTAGCTTTAATAATGGCATCTAGAAAGTTACGACCATATTTCCAGTGCCACCCAATCACTGTTGTGACCTCATATCCTTTAAGAAATATTCTGCATAAACAGGAATTGTCAGGAAGATTAGCCAAGTGGGCCATAGAATTAAGTGAGCATGAAATAATCTATCAGCCTAGGACTGCAATTAAGTCTCAAATACTAGCTGATTTTGTTGATGACTTTAGTAATAGCATTGTACCTGAAGTAAAAAAAGAATTACAACTCTTTAACAGTGCTAATCCAGGCCTATGGATCTTGTTCACCGATGGTTCTTCAAATATAAAAGGTGATGGCTTAGGCATAGTCTTAATATCACCCACGGGTGAAAAGACACGGCAAGCTATCAAGTGTTATCCTATAACTAACAATGAAGCAGAGTACGAAGCTATTATTACAGGGCTTGAACTCGCACGGGAGCTCTCAATCCAGCAAATTTTGATCAACAGTGACTCCTAACTGGTAGTAAATCAGATACAGGGGACTTACATCGCTCGAGAGACTAGAATGCAACAGTATCTTGAAAAAGCACGAGAGCTTGTGAGACAATTCAAAACATGGAAGGTAGTGCAAATACCTAGAGAGGAAAATGCAGAAGCAGATGCATTAGCTAACCTCGCAGCAGTCACGGAAGTAACGAACAAAGACAATACAATTGTCGTTCAACTATTTCATTCAATAATAGACCAGGACAGGAATGAGGTAAGTTTAAACAACCTAACCTGGGACTAGTGAAACGAAATTCTTAATTTTTTGCAGAATGTCATTGTACCTGAAGACATGAAATTAGCTCAAGCACTTCGCCGCAAAGCTGCATGGTACTGCTTTATTCGCAAATCACTTTATCGCAAGATGTTCGGATGACCCCTAGCTAAATGCCTCGGACCTAACCAAACGGAATTTGTGATGAAAGAAGTCCACGAAGGACACTGTGGAAATCACTCAGGGGCGAGATCCTTAGTGAAAACACTAATCAGAGCTGGATACTATTGGCCTAAGATGGAAGAAGAAGCCGAGAACTTCGTATCCAAATGTGACAGATGCCAAAGGTTTCCCAATAACATGCATCGACCAGCGGAATTATTACATCCAATAATATCCCCATGGCCCTTCATGAAATGGGGTATGGACATAGTGGGACCCCTTCCCACAGCTAAAGAACAGGTACGGTTTTTACTTGTGCTAACCGACTATTTTACAAAATGGGTAGAGGCAGAAGCGTTCAAACAAGTGCGAGAAAAGGAAGTTAAAAGCTTCTTATGGCGAAACATAATATGCCGCTTTGGAATACCAAAGGAAATCGTGTGTGATAATGGCCCACAATTCATAGGCTCGCAAATCACAGAATTCTTTGAAAGTTGGCAAATCAAGTGGATCACTTCAACACCGTACCACCCCGTGGCTAATGGTCAAGCTGAGTCAACGAATAAGGTCATCATCAAGAATCTAAGGAAGCGGTTGGATAAAGCTAAAAGAAATTGGCCTGATGAATTACCAGCGGTACTATGGGCATACAGAACAACTTCAAAAATAGCTACGGGAGAAACTCCTTTCGCACTTGTTTATGGTTGAGAAGCCTTAATACCTGTGGAGATTGGCGAACCAAGCATAAGGATCTCAACAGCCACGGAGGGAGAAAACAACGATGAATTGAGGACCAACCTGGACCTGCTCGAACCATGGAGAGGAGCAACATTGATACAGATGGAAGCTCAAAAACAAATCATAGAGCGTTATTACAACCTTAAAGCTCATCTCAGGTACTTCAATATTGGGGACTTAGTCCTCAAAAAAGTCTTTCAATCAATGAAAGAAGTAGGTGCAGGAAAGCTAAATCCAAACTGGGAAGGACCTTACAAAATTGGAAGTTAAGGATTAAGGTTGTCGTTTGGTGTTGGAAAAATATCACGAGCTCGGATGAGCAAGAAAGGAATCAGATGGTTAGAGTAAGCTGGTATTTTCTTTAGCGTCACCTGAGATCGGTGTTGTGTGTAAGAGGCTCTGTGTACTAATTGCGGATTCTTGGATTGCCTTACAACATTAGTGTGGCCGGTGGTATGGATGTGCAAACTTGTTACCTGGTACGGAATGTCGTGGGAGCGTATTTGTTACACCCCATGTTTTCGTACGTGAGAGTACATCGTAAGTCAATTGATGTAAGCTC
>ML314672.1:0-28842 GCA_005239505.1 Nicotiana paniculata | reverse complement strand
GGCTAACGCCAGGCTAGGGCTGGCGTTTCAGCCCTAACGCCAGGGTAGGGCTGGAGTTTCAGCTCTAACGCCTAGCTAACTCCAGGTAGGGTTAGGTTTTTTGGCTCTGTCGCCCGGCTATCGCCCGGGTGTCTCCTTTCGCGTATTTTTCGACGTATTTGCATCCTTTTAGCTCCGTTTCCATCTCCACTTCACCTACACATGAAATAAACTCCATTAAGCACATAACAAGTGTAATTTTATCATTAATGCGCATAAAATGTAAGGTATATCACATGTTAAACTATGCAATTTAGTCTCGCATCATGTTAGATCTCATTGTGTCTCCAAAAAGATTTCTCCTGGTAACTCCCACGCTTGGAGTCATGTTCTTAAAATGAGAGAAATAGCAGAAAAGCATATTGTTTGGCAGGTTAATTCAGGCACTTGTAATTTCTGGTGGGACAATTGGTCTCTTTTAGGCCCTTTGGCTAATCATCTCCCTAAAAATCCAAAGAAGTCTAAGTTGTTGGTAAAGAATTTTATTAATGATGGTCAATGGAATGTTAAAAAATTAAAGAAGCTCCTACCAGATCATCTGGTTCATCAAATCCAAAACATCCCTGTTGGCAATCAAAACAAAGATGGTAAAACTTTTTGGACTCTTTCGGAGAATGGCAAGTTCACAAACAATAGCGCGTGGAATCTGGTAAGAAATTCTAATCCAAAGGTTCATTTCTTTGATAAAATGTGGAACTTTGCTATTCCTTTTAAGATGTCCTTTTTGATGTGGAGGCTTTGGCAAAATAAATGCCTTTTGATGAGGTTATTGCTAAATTTGGTAGACAAATAGTTTCCAGATGTAACTGTTGTACAAATCCGAACTCTAATAATATTAATCATGTCTTTGTGGAAAGCCAAAGTGCTAGTTACATATGGAATCTCTTTGTAAATCCTCTTGGCATACACTTCCACCCGTACTCTATTAGATATATCATTAACCAATGGTGGAAAACTAAGGCATCCAATGAAGTGCATAATCTAGTTCTAAATATTTCTCCAATTGTTATTTGTTGGTTTCTTTGGAAAGAATTTTGTGCCTGCAGGTATAGAGATCAAAAATGTTTAACAGGTACAGGCTTGAGCAATAAATAACTTGGAGCATAGTTATGGTAGTCAACAAAGAACATCCAAATTGTGGCCTAAAGCTCCCTTGGATTTCTTTCTGTGATACTCTCAGTCGGCTACGATTTGGGTATAAAACTATTGTTGTGTGCTGGTCCAAACCACAGAGAAATTGGGTGAAACTCAATACTGATGGGAGCTTCATACAAAGGGAAGGAAAGGCAGGCCTTGGAGGTGTGGTTAGGGATGAGGATGGCAACATTATCATGGCTTTCTCTACTCCGGTGACTGCTCAAAATCACAATATAGCAGAGGCCCAGGCAGCTCTTTATGGTCTTGATTAGTGTACTCAAAATGGGTATAGCCGAGTGATTCTTGAATCGGACTCCCAATACATTATAGGGACTCTTCAAAAAGAGGGAGACACGAGCTTCTATCTTAGTAATATTCTAAACAAGATTCAAGACATTATCAGTAGAATCGAAATCCAACTCAAACATTGCTACCGTGAGGCGAATCAATTGGCAGACAATTTGGAAAAAAGGGCTGCAGAGCAGCAATAGACTGCTTTCTATGCTTTTGGGCAGCAGCTTCCAGGCCTTGCAAAAGGTATTTTTTTGCTGGACAAAATACAGTATCCTTGCATAAGAAGTAAATATGATAAGGCAAACTTTTATGTTAGTTAGCAAGGTTTATTTTGTCTGAGGCAGCGAACTATTTGTTAATCGTTGATTCCTCTATTTTTTGAAGGGTTATCTCTACCCTAGTGTTGTATATTCAACTCTTTTTTGGCTAATACAACACCCCCAGGTCCACTGGGAAGCTTACATAAAAAAAATTAGAATTTTAAAATGAAACTCGAAAAGAAGACATAAAAATATTGTCTATATTTTGTATTTCGGTGTATAAACGACATATAAAATATGTACAACTAAAATAATCGTATAGAATTATATAAATTATACGTAAAATATAGTTTTTGATCGAATTTTGTACAAAAAAGTTGCATTTAAATTGTAGATGAATTATAAATTTTAACCAAATTTGTATATATATATTCTGTAAGAAAAGTTTCTTTCAGTAAATAAAAACGAAGAGGGAAAGATAGTGGGCCAGGCCCATATTGGCTGATATCCTTCAACAAAGAAACTATCAGTGGCACCTTTTCAAAAACCAGTAATGTTACTCCATTCGATTAGTCCTTGTAGGACATAGCTAATTAAGGAGAACTCTTGACGTAGAGATATCTTCTACGTTACTTTGCTATAGCTCGAGATGTATACGGTCGAAATCAGGTACGCCCAATTTTATGGGTTTAAGGGATCGCTCCGAGTCCGAGTCCAGAACAGACCAGGCAAGCCCAGTAGATCAAGCTCGAGCCTGGTAACAGAGTACAAGGCTCGAAGGTCAAATTGGACGATGAATACCGAGGCCGAGTATGACCTACTCCGAGATAATGTCGTTAGGGGCTTGTAAAAGAATAAGTGAGACTCCTGCAATGGCACAAAGATCAAGGCTCGAATTCCGGAACGGGTTTGTACAAATCTTTACTAGGCGGTTAGACAGCTGTACAATTAGATTCCTTACTAGAAATGGAAATGTACCTTATTTAGGACTCCCCTATTATATAAAGGGGAGCCCCTTCATTTGTAAAGATCATCAATCATTGGAAAAGAATTTACACTCTTACCTTTTCGCTCATCTCTCATCAGAATTGTTCTTTAACTTTATTGTCCTTTGTTTACTGTTCATATTAGTGTACCCCAAGGCCCTCACAGCTCGAGGTCGAGACTTGCTCATACACTGGTTTGATCTAGTTTTCTTGCTTAAATTATATGTTTGTCTTCTTTTTTATCAATTAGTATTGGAGTAAATCACGTATTTTTAAGACCTCAACACAAATTTAATTGTTATTCAGATTTTAGAGTAAATAGTTTGGCGCCCACCGTAGGGCCTAAAGATAATAGTGATTGTTTCAGTGCTGATTTGATAACATGTGTTATTTTCACACTTGTTCTTGTCAAAGATTCTTTATTTTCAGGTTAAAACATGTCAAACTCACAACACTCTCCCGTACACAACAATGACGGTCTCGGATTTCATGGGAAAACAACAATATAGTTGTTCCAGGAGTCGGTGTACCACCGCTTAACCCCGGGGAAGTACCGGTTGAAGAATTAGTCAATGTTAGTTCGCACATTGCTTTGAATGCAGACTTGGGCGCAGAGCTCGGAGGAAGTATACGTGGGGAAGTCCGACCCGGTGGTCAAGGAACACAAGGTGTAGGAGAGGGGGGAGTTAGCCTCCAAGTAATCTTCGAGATGCTACAAGCTCAGCAGGTCGCTATCGCTCAGCTACAAGTCAACACAAAACTTCGAGTGTGGTTGAACCAGAAATCACTCGCGAGCTGAGACGGTGTCGGAAAGTTCAAACCGTAGCGGATCAGGGACCGACCCTAAAATCATGAAAATGCTCGAAGAGCTCACCAAAAGAATCGAGTCGGGAGAAAAGAAGATCGAAGATAATGACAAAAAGGTGGAGACATACAGCTCCCGAGTCGATCAAATACCAGGAGCACCCCCGATATTAAAGGGTTTGGATTCAAAAAAGTTCGTGCAGAAGCCTTTTCCACAGAGCGCAGCCCCGAAGCCCATTCCAAAGAAGTTTTGCATGCCGGATATACCGAAATACAATGGAACCACCGATCCTAATGAGCATATCACTACGTACACATGTGGTATAAAGGGAAATGACTTAGAGGACGGTGAGATCGAGTCCATATTTCTGAAAAAAATGTGGGAAAACACTATTAAAGGAAGCAATGATTTTGTATCACAACTTACCACCAAACTCCATCGATTCATTTTCCATGTTAGCTGATTCTTTTGTGAAGGCGCACGCCGGGGCCATAAAAGATGCAACGAGAAAATCGGATGTTTTCAAGATAAGACAAAGGGAAAGCGAGATGCTGAGAGAGTTCGTGTACCGATTTCAGATGGAGCGAATGAGTTACCACCTGTTACGGATGATTGGGTCGTTCAAGCTTTCACATAAGGGTTGAATGAGCGAAGTTCGAGATCATCACAATAGTTGAAGCAAAATCTGATTGAATATCTAGTTGGGAGCCCCCTCGGGGTCAGTTCACCCGAACAGATTGGTGGTGAAATCCTCGAGGGATACCGACCGAGAACCGAGGTCAAATAGAGAATGGTACCAGCCGTATGTCGCAGATCGAAGAAAAAATAGTTCAGGACGCAATCCTCCCCGGAATGATAAAAGAAATGATCGAGGGCAAAATCCTTGGGGACTCATGAGTAAGAATGGATTTGAAAAGTACATTGACCCCGCAGAAGAACCTCGATTATCATAGTACAACTTCAGCGTTGAGGCCTCGGGTATCATTTCGGCCATCGGAAGGATTAAAGACACCACGTGGCCCATACCTATACAAACTGACCCTTCTCAGAGGAATCCTAACTTGATGTGTAAATACCATAGCACACATGGCCACAGGACCGAAGACTGCAGACAAGTGATAGAGGAAGTAGCTCGATTATTTAACGAAGGCCACCTTCGAGAATTCATCAGTGATAGAGCAAAAAATCACTTCAGGGAAAGAGACGCCAATATAAAGAATGAACAAGAAGAGCCTCAGCATGTTATCCACATGATCGTTGGTGGGGTCAACATCCCACAAGGACCTGTCTTCATTCGCACTAAAGTGTCGATCACGAGGGAGAAATGAACCCGAGACTACATGCCCGAAGGCAACCGTACATTCAACGACGAGGATACAGAAGGCCTCTCTTAGCCACACAACGACGCCCTGGTAATTTCTATTTTCTAAATAAAATTCAAGTTAAACATTTTCTTGTGGATCCAGGTGGCTCGGCAAACATAATCGGGTCGAGGGTCGTAGAGCAGCTCGGACTGCTAGATCAAATCATACCTGCATCTCGAGTCCTAAACGGCTTCAACATGGCTAGTGAAACAACAAGGGGAGAGATAATCCTCCCTATGAACGTAGCCGGGACCATCCAGGACACAAAATTTCATGTCATCAAAGGTAACGTGAGGTGCTATGCAATGCTCGGAAGGTCGTGGATCCATAACATAAGGGCGGTACCGTCGACCCTTCACCAAATAATGAAGTTCCCAACAATAGATGGTGTGAAACGGTTTACGGGGAATAGCACACGACAAAGGAAATGTTTGCAGTTCATGAGTTGACACCGACGCCAGCACTTTCGACCTCAGAAAAATCGAACATCAAAGACAGACAAATGGCTAAATAGCAATCACCGTCCCCAGTCTCGATCGAGTCAGAGGAACAGGTAATCGACGGAGAAGAAGAGGATTTCCTTACACCTCCAGCTTTTGTCGTTCCCGAGGAATCATATGCAACAAAGTCGACGGTCGAGGAGCTGGAACAAGTGATATTGATCGAGCATCTGCCCGAACGGAAGGTATACCTGGGAACGGGATTCACCCCCGAACTCAAGAAAAAACTCATTCAATTCCTTATCAATAACATAGATAGTTTTGAAAATATAGTTGAGATTGACTCTAGTCCGAGGGAAAAAGAGAATGTCAAAATACGGGAAGAATTGCAATTTGGAGGCTTGATGTCACATTTCAAGCATTGTTCAACATTGGAATTGTGTGGTGATATGGGAATTGAAATACACGAGTCAATGAGGGATTGCGAGGAGAAAATACAAAGGCCATACATTTTACAGTTTGAAGGTACAAGGAGGCAAGATGACATTCCTCACATGAAAGCCAAGAAATGCAAAATGAAGAAATTAAAGTTTGGCTTGATCATATACTTACCACCCCCATCGCTCGTGGTCACAAGCTTGATTCCAAGTTAGGTGCCCATTCATATCGTCCAAGTGGCGAGAAAAGTAGTAAAATTGATTCGCGTCGTGTCATGATCGAAAATTTGGATCCTAGGACTGCTCTATGGTTAGGACAATGAGGTCGCAATTGCGATGGCCTCTTCACATTTGCGAAGAGGTCTCAATTGCGAAATCTTTCAGCCATAACGCTCTTCACAATTGTGAAGAATTAATCGCATTTGTGACAACTTGGGTTTCCTGCTGCCTTCGCAATTGTGAAGAAAATGTCGCAATTGCGGCATCAGAGAGCAAGCTCTGCTAAAGTGAAAATCGTGGAATTTTTTCTAACACTGGGTTTCGACCGTCCAATCATTTCTTTGGTATATTTGACTCATTTTGCAATATATTTCACAGTCATACCATGTTTCACTCAAATACCTTATTTACAGGTATCGAAAACTGAAAATGAGCTCGAACCCCGGTGAATCCGCGCATGAAAATCCCTTGGAAGTTGAGGAGAACTATTACCAACACTGATTCTTGTCATTGGAATATTAGGAACGGTACTATGTCGAGTTGATTTCAAAGAAGTTGCTCCCAGAAAGTGGTATATTGTTGGATAAGGTCCCGGAACGTCTTCCTGAGTTCCATCAGAGGCTTGTAGATACGGGATGGAACTGATTTGCCCCTTAACTTTGCAGAGCCAATAAGAAATAGGTGAGGGAGTTCTATGCAAATCTTCCAGCCATTAGGTTAAAAAAGCCAAAGATGAGGATTCGCGGCAAAATCGTATTACACTTCATGAGACCGTGGTTCATCCACAACCAGGGGTAGACGCCAAAATTAACCATTTCAAAACATACTTCAGATGGTCCAAAATTCACCCGAGCCCTCCTGGATTCTATTAAATATTTCAACAATCTCATAAACACAACCCAGACCAATCCAAGGTCTCAAAAGACACAGGAAATTATCACACCAAATAATCAAAGGCCAAACTACATATTGAACTGTCTTAAGTTCATAAACTTAGGGGTGTGCATTCGATTTATCGATTCAATTTGGACCCTTATCGATAATTACTTATCGATTATCGATTTGTACATATGCTTATCGTTATCGTTTCAATAAGGTTTCAATTTTTTAGATTTCGGTTTATCGATTTTTGGGGCTTATCGATTCGGTTATCGATTACACCAATAAGAAAATTTGTGGGATTCCACCAATAAGAAAATTTGCTAGCTCTAAGCGATGTTGTCATGTTTAGTACCCTTATTTAATATATGTATACTATGTGTAAAACATGTATAAATAGTGGATAGCTAATAGGGATAGATGACTAATCACTACTGTATCATACCAAATGATACTACGATTAATTGATTTAATTCAGGCAGACTAATTATTCTTCAGCTCCTTACCTAACTAACCAAAAGAACTTCTACCAACTTACTGAGAGAACCCATTTAGAGATAGAGAATTACCAAATCTGTGGGAGAAACCGAGAAAGGAGGAATTTTGAGTGAAGAAAATTTGAGGCTTCAGCAGTTCAGCTCTAAAGGGGCAGAAGCAGAACAATGTTGAGGCTTCAGATTCTGAAATCTGAACTGAAGCAGAAGCGACTCGCCGCTCGCCGGCGCCTGAACTGAAGCAGAAGTCGTGACTGACTCGTGAAGAGGAGGGTAGGGCCGTAGGGGAAAATCTTGAGGCAGAAGCGGTGTGAAGTCGTGAAGAGGAAAGGAAATAATAGGGTAGGGAAAATTAGAAAATAATAAGGGTAGAGGAAAATGGAAATAATAAGTTAGGGTAAAGTCGGAAACCACGGCAAAAAATAAAATAAATTATCTTATCAATTTATCGATAAATCGATAAGCGAAGTGGACGAAATCGAAATTGAAAGCGATAACTCGATAAAAAAAATTTCGGAATCAAAATCGATAACAAATAATCGATTCGATTTATCGATAAACCGATTCGAATGCACACCCCTACATAAACTTCTATACTTCCAACCAAGCGTATCATTAATACCTAGACTCTTTGAATCTCAACCAAACTTTACATATAAGTTCCATTCAGGGACACGAATCTATCCACAGCCCTAGTACACCAATCGAGATTTGATAACATCAAAGTCAACTATTGCTCAAACTTATAAATCCAAAGTCCTTCAAAATACCATCTTTCGACAAATGGTGTCGAAACATCCTAGGAACCTTCAAGTCCAACTCCAAGCATATGTCGAAGTCCAAAGTCATCATACGATTCTATTGGAATCTTCAAATCATAAATTCGGCGTCGTTTTTCCAAAAATCAAATCTTGGTCAACTCTTACAACTTAAGATTTTTAAAATAGAACTAAGCCTTCCAACTTACTCCCAAATCCCATGTCAACTAAACCACCTATTCTCGCAAGTCATGTAACATCAAATGAACCTACGGAAATCATCAAACATGAGAACAAAATTTTAGAACTCAAAAAAAACCAGTCAGATCGTTATATTATTGGTATCAATTCTTGCCATTAAGTGAATGCGCATATAATGACATTTATAGATCCAACATCCAGATAGCGCTATATGAGGCTTTGTATAGTAGGCAATATCCTCCTCCTATTGGTCGGTTTGAGCCTGGTGAAGCTAGGTTTTTTGGTACATATTTGGTATGAGATGCTCTGGAAAAGGTACTATTGATTCAGGAGTGACTTCGGACAACTTTGAGTAGAAAAAAAATTATGGGGACAAAAAGATTCGTGATGTAGTGTTCATTGTGGGTAAGAAGGTACTTTTGAAAGTTTTGCTCATGAAGAGTGTGATGAGGTTCGGAAAGAAGGCAAAACTGAGTCCGAGGTTTATTGGTCATTTAATGTATGGACAGAGTTTGTGAGGTTAGCCAACCTGCTCCTATCGAGGGCGATCTAGGAGTTGAGCATTAATTCCAACTTGTTCCAGTCTTATCCAGCTTAAGTGAGCCACCACTAGTCTGGGAGGTTATTTAAGTTTCTATCTTTTTATTCAGTATAATTATGTATTCGGGCTATGCCCAGACATATGTACTAGTACTTTAAAGTTTGCTCCATGACATAGGGTGTATTTGGTATGAAGGAAAATATTTTCCGAAAAATGTTTTTCATTTTTTTCATGTTTGGTTGGCTTAAATGTTTTGGAAAACATTTTCCTTATGAACTCATTTCCTCCAATTAGAGGAAAATATTTTTCTTATCAAGAGAAGAGAAAATATTTTCCAAAACCCACCCCACACCCCCACACCCACCACCTAACCCCNCTCCCACCCCCACCCCCACCCCCATTGCCCCCACCCCCGCACAAAAAAGTACTTTTTTTACTTTCTTTTTTTTATTTTCAAATTTCTATTTTTTCATTTTTTGAGTTCGGAGGTTTATGTGTTTGAAAGTTTACGGGTTTAGAAATTATAAAATTTACGGGTTCGAAATTTCGCGGTTTCGAAAGTTTAGCGGTTCAGAAGTTTATGATATTTGTGGGTTTGGAAGGTTGTTGGTTCGAAAGTTTATGGTTTCATGTTTATTATATCTAAATTATTTGTGAATACTCTTGAGAAGTTATTTTCCTTAATTAGCGTACCAAACACCGGAAAATGAATAAAATTACTACTTGTTTTTCAAGAAAATATTTTCCGTTATACCAAACACACCCATGGTCTCATTTGCATTTGATGGGATGTCATACCTGGACTGTTGTATTTCCGCATTTGTTAGCATGAGACATCTTTATTATTACATTCATCTTTGTTCATTTCATATTATCAGTATGTTCAGCTTACTAGTTTCACCTAACGGGGGTAATGGCTTGTTGGATGCCCTATTGCAGTGTAGATACTAGATTTGGATCGTGACATGCTCGGTCAATTTCATCGGTTTTTAAAGAGCCATTGACACAGCTAAGTCTCATTGAAAAGCCGGAGGAAATATTGTTTCATAAGCATCAAACGTTAAAGCGTTAAACTGAACTTTACTCTAATTAAAGATGAAGTGTAAATCAACAGAGTGCAAAATTCCGTTAAATGAATACGCATACAATGTATGGAATTAGACGAAAAATAGCAAACAACAGTAAAGAGTTTAGCTAGCGTTCAACTTGCTAGTACGTTTCAGTTGCAAAAGCATTGAAACGAATATTATTGCAATTACACTCAATAAATCCATAGAAACAACAAGTTTGATAGAGTTCACTTCAGATTGATGTCGACAAACTAGACAAATTTGTTGTAGAACTCGTCGACGGTTGTGTATTTCACTTTTGGATATAGCTCAGTGGCTTCGACACCTGTAGAAGGTTGAACCTCAAAGTTTGCAGAATCTCCATTAACAAAAACTGAATGGCATATGGCCAAATTAGTCCTTAATGGCAGAGGCCCCTCTGTGAAACAAGCACAAGATGGATATTATCAGCACAATTATTAGAGAGATATAGAATGTAGAAATAGTGTAATATTTGACTGAAGAGTGATTTAATTAAGAAAAAGAAAAACGTTGGGTTTATTAAGAGGTGCTGTTATATATGTTACCTTGTACAGTGTGGAGAATATCTTCCTCTGATAGATATAACTTGTCGAGGGTCTTCCCAATTTTCTGCTCCCACAAGGACACTATCTCGTTGAAGGATAGGATATTGGCAGGTGGTCTCATGTGAAGAGTCTTATTCAATGTCCGTGGATCATCTACTGCTTCGATAGTGTATGTCGCTATGTCTTCTTCCTTCACATATATTGCTTACATTGTGAAATAGAACGAATGAACTCGTCAGCCTCACTGGTTAATTCTCTTTTAAATACAAATAATATTTTTAATTTATTGCATCAAAACCACCTCGAATCTTTACTTTGTTAACATTGATGTGGGACATTTAACATTGATACATACTTTGTTTATTAGTCCTCAAAAGAAAAAATAAATTTTATGACTTGATGCAATATATGAGAAGTAGTTGGATTACTATCAGTGAAAACACAGAGGGCTTTTGATTAACTCATTACCTTTGGGATTTCCATCGCCAAAAATGACAACTTTGTCTCTAGGAGGGCTTTTGGCCTCTAACTGCCCCAAGTTGGGCAAGAAGAAATCTGCAAACCAATTGCAGATTACATATGTGTATGGAATTCCTTCTGCCTCTATCATCCTCCTGATTTTTACCTTTAGAGCGAAGAGTGATGCAGCTGGCTCAATTGCATGAGCATGATCCACATCGAATCCAAATTCTGAAGGAAGAAATCTCTGCAACTCACAAATATTTTTTGCTATTAAAACAAACTTCATATGTAGAAAGTTGGTTTAGAATATAATATACGTGATCATGCACATTTTTTATCTATGTAAACACAGTTTGATGAACCAAAAGCAATATGCTCATTTGATGCGTAGAACCTGTCCTAAATTTGTCTCTTTTGTATAGTAATTTTACAATATATATATTTATATATCAAGAAGTTATTTCCTTGCCTTGATATTTCCAGCTTCTTTAATTGCATTGATGATGTTCACTTGATCAGCAAATTGCTGTCCTCCGACAGTGGAAATCACCACATCAACTTGCTTGATTGCCTTGAGTAAGCTCTCTTGATTGGATATATCTCCCTAGTTATCAAGAAGTTAGAATATCAGAATAAAAGTATTAACATCATTATCAAAAATTGTAATATGTCACGTAAAAGATAACTACAAGTAATTGTCCATCATAAATAGTAGTTTAAATAATCTGGAACATATAAGACAAGTTACTTATTAGTATAACAAAGTTAAAATACTGTCGATGTATATAATTTAAATTTATGCAAAAAAAAATAGTAGTTTGTGAGTACATACAAAAAGTAGCGTAACCCCATTACTCTTGAATGTGTCGATGAGTTTTGATTTCTCGGGGTTTACGAGTGTGCTTTCTCTGATAAGAACGAAAGTTGGATGCCCAGATTTAGCACTTGTCTCCACCAAGTATTTGCCTATGTAGCCTGTACCTCCAATTATTAAGATCTTGCTTTTCTCTGATACAACCATTTTACTCCTTGGGGAAGAAAAAGAGTAGCTTCGGGTTAAGGTGGAGGGGCGAGAAACTAGAAATTAAATCGGATTTTGGTATGAAATGCTGTAGAGAAGCTGATATTAACGCGGATACTTATAGGCAAATTCAAGCTAGGGAATTTTGCACAATTAGCCTAACACATGGAATTGCTATAAAATAACATTAATAAATTTGTGATGATTTGTCCTAGTATGTTCATCCATTCACGATTATAGTACTTAATTTGCGTCTACTGTGTCATTACTCATTACCTACTACATGAGCATGTTGGAAAATAATTTAAAATAATATTGTATAGCGAGCCGCATATAAGGAAGAGGGTTCAATCCCCTTCACCACATTATTTAATAGGATAAAAATAAATAAATAAATAAATAAATAAAAATAAATAAATATATATATATAATAAGAGTTTAATTAGTTATAATTAGCTTAAAGTATTGTGTACTCTATCAGGTCACATTTACCTACCGTAGCTAGGGGTGTTCAAATCGAACAGGAAAACCGCACCAAATCGAAAAATCAAACCAAACCAATTAAAAAATGTGACTAGGTTTGGTTTGACTTAGTTTGGTATTGAGTAAAAAAATTCGAACCAAACCGACATATAAATATATAATTATATATATATTTTTAAGACTTTATATTGAATTTTTTTTTTTAAAATATTAAATTTTTGGGATCCTCTCATGTGGGGGCATTTGCATCTATACCCGCTTTTTGTGTCACGTTTTAGCTTGTGCCCGCTTTGCAAAAAAAGTTACAAGTGTACCCGCTTTTTCGCATAACTTCAGCATACGGGGCTGAAGTAGCAAAGGCAATCACGCAAAACTTCAGCATTCTAGTAGACGGGCCTGAAGTAGCAAGTGTGCTTAAGTTTTTGTTTGTAATTGATGAACATAAGCATAGTAGCTGAAATTTTGTTCTCTATTTCTGAAGTTTTTGTTTAACTTGTGCACGTCTTAACACAAAGATTTTGTTTGTAACTGCTGAAGTTTTTATTTTTGTAACTGGTGAAATTCAGCTCTAGAGCTGAAGTTTTTGTTTTGTAACTGGCGAAGTTCAGCTCTAGAGCTGAAGTTTTTATTTTTGTAACTGGCAAACTTCAGCTCTAGAGCTGAAGTAGCTGAAGTTTTGTTCTCTATTTGCTGAAGTTTTTATTTTTGTAACTGGCAAACTTCAGCTCTAGAGCTGAAGTTTTTATTTTTGTAACTGGCGAACTTCAGCTCTAAAGCTGAAATATTTATTTTGTAACTGGCGAACTTCAGCTTTGATAAACATATTTATGGCAATCATCCCATTAACTGAATTTCCATAGCAGCACCAATAGTAGAAGAAGAAGAAGAAGAAGAAGAAGAAGAAGAAGAAGAAGAAGAAGAAGAAGAAGAAGAAGAAGAAGAAGAAGAAGAAGGAGAAGAAGAAGAAGAACACGAAGGAGGAGAATGGGGGATGAGAAATGGGGCTGAAATTATTTAAAAAGTGGGTACAAGTTAAAAGTTTTTTAAAAAATGGTTATAGGTTAAATGGGGGCGACCAAATAAGGCACCCCGTGTAATTTTTACTCTCATGTGTTAGCCTAGAAAGCGTACATTAACGAAAATTATTGTTCGACGGTTAAGAAAATAACTATCATATATTACTAAAAAGATTCACCCATTAGAATATTTTAATAGATCATATGTTTGTCAATTTTTCAATATTTATTTAACATATATTCACTTATCAAACTTTATCTATAACTTTAACAAAGTAAGGTTGAAATAATATTCATGTAACAAAAAAAACAACCAAAACCCGAAAAAACCCGATAAAATCAAACCAATCCAAACAAATATAATTGGTTTGGTTTGGTTTTGATAAAAACCGAACCAACCTGATCCATGTACATCCCTAACTGTAGCAAGTAATATGCTCTATTTTAAGATTACAAATCTTACTTTTTATAAAGGTTTACTTGTAAATATTCTTTGGGCGATCTGATAGTGTAATTTTTTTTTACACTAACAATATATAAATTAAAGTGATTTTCCAATCCCTTGAAATAAGCAACTTTTTTAGAGTAGGGGATAGTGGTTCAAAAATAACACGTAACAATTGAATTTAAATATTTTTATCTTGCTGGAAGGTGGTGCTAATATAAAGAATTATATATTGCCATAATATAAAGAAATGATAGTTTGTCATATTTGTTTTAATATTAAATATTTATCTCTTTCTGCGAAAGTAGTGCTAGTATAAAAAATCTAATCTTGTCATAATATAAAGAGTTACATTTTGTCATTTTGTTAAAGAACTAATATTAAGAATTATATATTGCCATAATGCTTTGTCATATTTGTTTTAGTATTAAATATTTATCTCGCCAATGTGGTGCTAGTATAAAAAAATAGAATCTTGTCATGATATAAAGAATTACATTTTGTCATTTTGTTGTTAACTAATTACTAAGAATTATATATTGCCATAATATAGAGAAATAATGCTTTGTCATATTTGTTTTAGTATTAAATATTTATCTCTTACTGCCAAAGTGGTGCTAGGATAAAGAATCGTATCTTGTCATCATATAAAGAATTACATTTCGTCATATGTTATTGTATGAAAGAACTAATTATTAGAGTATTTTTATATTAAGTGGGTCTAATTTTTCGATTCAATATTCCCACCTATTGCATTCAGATACCGATAAGAACAACAGAAAAAACTTGTTGCACTTTTCTTACGTGTAGGAAACAACATTCCGTTTATTTTAAAGAAATTTAATTTTGAAAATATCCTCATTCTCTTTTTCTTTTTATATTTTATTGCTATTTATTGCAATAAAGATAATACAGGACGGAAAAGTTGAATCCGGTTTGTGATTTATTAAATCCACTCTTCTCACCTACTACATTTAAATAGCAATAATTAAAAAAAAAAGAAAAAAAAACCTGTTATTTATTCTTTTCACGTGCATGAAACATGAGAGTTAGATCTGGATTTAGTCCTGCGGAATCAATTGAAAGGAACATAATTGAGGAGGCATGGTACTTACCTAAAATAAATAATATAATAAAGTGATTGCGTTAGATATAATAACACTTATTTTATGCATTATGAAAATAGGGCCGTATGAGAGAAATCTGGGACTAGAATTGAAATTAAGTGGCAGCGAAATTACTAAAAGCATTAAAAATGGAACAGTACTTCTAAAAAAAAAGTATGGCCAGTTTCATATCACAAAAAAAAAAGAAGATAATATATATATAGATATATGTGTGTATATATATGGAACAACTTGCAAAAGTCCTAGTTCTTCTTCTACTGCACTACTTCCGATTATATATAACGATGCAAATATTAAACATTTTGAAAAAGGAATAATGAGGAGAAAAAGAAATTAATGTATGGCCAGAAACAAGAGAACGTATTTTCGAGAATGCATGCTCCTAGAAAGGTATACAAACTAGATTTGGCTTTAAGTTATATTTTAAAGAAAGACATAACAGAACTTCAGCTCTAAGAATACTGAAGTTTAGTAAATATAAATAAAAACTTCAGTTCCTAGACTGCTGAAATTCAGTAAATACAAAACAAACTTCAGCTCTTAGAATGCTGAAGTTCAGCAAATACAAAACTAATATCAGCTCCTAGAATGCTAAAGTTAAGCAATTATAAAACAAAAATTTCAGTATAATCATGTTGTAGTTTTATTGAACTGAAGTTTGTCATTGAACTATGATTTGAAGTTTGCGTGATTGCCTTGCAAGTCATGCCAAACTTAAGGCAAAAATATCTGAAGTTTTGCTTTGATAAGGCTACACTTCAGGCAAAACATTCTGAAGTTCAAACTTCAGACATAAATATTTGCTACTTTATGCTCGTATATCTGAAGTTACCCGAAAAGTGAGTACGCTTGTAATTTTTTTGCAAAGCGGGTTTAAGTTAAAAGGTGCCCAAATACTGGGTATAGATGAAAATGCCCCCTTTTAAAGTTTTACATTACTTGTATATAAAAATATCATTTTCTATTAATATTTTTTTGAAGCAAATCAATGAATTAATCAGTTTCAGATCCAAAACCAAAACCAAAACCGATGATACACGGAAGTCATAATACACCATATAAAGCTACTCACGATCTCAAACCATTGAACGAAATGCAAATGCTCAAAATGACCGATCGTTTAGTTACATTCTCCCCCACTTAAACATACGTTCGTCCTCGAGCGTGCCAAGAGTCAATCCAAATTGTTGTATAAACTCATCACTATCCCCATGGGTGATGCTACGTCACCCCAATCTATAGAAGCTCGACAACACAACCTAAATGAAGATCCTTACTTCCACCTTAGTCTATAAACCTTAGAACCTAATCTCCGACATTTGAAATTCATCATGAGACCCGATTCTCGCATCTGAACACCGTGCAAGTCTGAACAAGCCATAACCATATCCCGAGATATTTCCACATAATAACCCATATAACTTAAATACTCCTAGAAATATCTGCTGACCACAATAGTTTTCTCAATAAAAAATCTGGTACTGGTAACAAACCTCATATCAAATAAAAACCTTGTTGTAAACCTTCATACACTGTTGATGCAGAAACTCGTAACCACTCATCAAATCAACAAGTCGTGGAGCTCTCTCGCCCGTCAAGAATCATAGAAAAATTCTAAGCTGACATATGACATTATTCTTCCAAATATACCTTAATCAAATCTGATAGCACTCATTCCAGGTCCAATAACCTCATCTCACTAGTAGAAGTTGCTCGACCGAATGCCACACCAACACAACCTCGAGCCACATACCATGCGATTCGTGCACCAAATAAGAAACAACTCAAATGTACCCAATGATAGAATGAGAACCGAATGAGAGAACCGTTCTGTAAGCTTAATAGATACCACCACAAAGCGCAACGCTATGAACCCATCACACAAAGGAGAAAGGAAACACACGGAATAAGCACAAAGGATCATATCCTAGCATAACTCCACTGAAATGCATGACCAAACCCATACACTGGTCCACATGGAATACCTCAAGCCATGATTCTCGCAATCAACAACCATATGCATATCAACAATAAACATGTGAAGGGCGTGATCATAATCATGGAGAAACGGATTGCACAATATACCACAATAGGAAGACTGCAACCAAGGCAGAATCAATCATTCAACACCCCTAGAGCCATCTCGCTCGAATCCCGCCACAATGCCCAAACAGAACCACATCATGTGTGTAAATAGTCAACAGTCTCACAGCCCATCGTAGCATAGGAGAGTAACACATGGAACACAAATAAAATCACTTTAACCGATGACACACCCCTCAATAACAGTTGTGCGGAGAAAACAAACCCAATCCGATGTTGAACACGCATTCCCATTAGGCCTACCAATGGGCCCCTAAACCAACTCCGGTCATCCACAAATAGGTAAATAACCCTCCAAAAGTCCATAGTAACCTAACCATGACACAACAATTAGTCGTCAAAATCTTAACATACCTTCACCGTTTGCAACAAAAAGGAACAAACTGCCTCTGAGAACCCTCCTAGTCTTCAAATCATTAGACTACAAGAATCTCTTTATCCTATCCCACTCCACCGTTCAAATGTATGACACATCCCTCCAACACACATCCCTCCAACACAATCACCTCACGAGAAATACTTCCATAATTCTTGTATGCCACATAGCAGAATATGAACATCAATAGTCGATCAACCAGGCGATTACTGTAATATCAGTCAAGCATCTACAAGTCCAACCATAGTGCACCGTCTGAAATGTGAACCATTCTCATGTTATACCATATAGCACAAAAATTCTTCAAAACATCTCAAATTGTCCCTACTGTCTTGAACTTATGACCTTCCCTTCAAAACTAAATTGCAACTTTGTACATGCAAATTTCAATCCCTCACGTCGCACTGCGTCGATCATGCCATTATATGAAAACATGAGAATCTCATTATCAACCCTGAATCACTAGTAGGATGCACATCCCGTCAGCCAAAATCTTCGTACTTGACCCCATCCAGGAGAAAATCACCACATGCAACAAATTCCCCATGACTTGTAGAAAATATCCGCCCCAAGTCGTGGTCGAAATCACCGAGAACTCTTCAAAACCGATTAGCACAAATCTAAGCCATCATAATTGAATCCATCTAACTCACCCAAATCACGTATATCGCCTAACCCAAGAGTATTGCCACAAAACACCGGTAAAGCCTCACCACACCCAAGGAACTAGTCACCATTATTATCATGCTGATTCAAACTACTACCAGGCTAACCCATTTATTCGAATTCTCCTCGACTTGCCTTCACGTTAACGCTTCTTCTTGCCATTACACTACGATCCTTTATCAAAGCTCATCATAAGAGATCCTAGCATGAAACCATGTCGTCCTAAAGCCCATAAGCTACTATATTCCATCTTAAGCACCCAATAGTACCGCAACCAAAATTCCCACTCTGAAGAGACCTTCTATGAATCTTATGTTGTTCTCTTAACCTCTCTAATACTAAAATGTAGAATCCATCAATATACAGAAATACCAAAAGCCCGACACAATGCAATGCAAATCTCCGATTAGCCATTTACCAATCCTGAAATCCTCAAATACCACATATTAATCTTGAACCCATTAGAACCTCCTCGAGAGTCATCAACTCTGTTCTAGTCTACAATTCACTACCAAAATGAGCTAATAGTCTTGTGCTCCATTAGCACACACAAAACTTAAGAAGTAACCTCACCTTTAAGAAACCGAGTGGATCCCTTATTCTTGTCCACATTAGGAACACAAATTTGACCTCAATACACCATCATGTCCAATAGTCACCTTCTTCGCACCACCTCGTTGCACCATGTCCTTAAGTACAATGATATGGGGATCATTATACTGGTGAGCCTTAATGCACTCAAAGAAGGATGAATGTGATACAAAACAAGCAAGAACCATGCTAGGATCCAAAATATCCAATCTCACAAACCTACTGGCCGATGCCTGAACATCCATAGCTAAAGGTATTTCCACATCTGGATTGAATGCCAAACTTCCCATACTCTCCACCTGTCTACTCAAGGCATCTGCACCATATTAGCCTTCCAAGGATGATAAAGAATATCCAACCATCTCTGCTGCCTCAAATTAAAATCTTTCTATTTAAACAGCTTCTAGAGACTTTGATGATCTGTATACACCTCACATGGCACGCCATATAAGTAATGCCTCCAAATATTGAGTGTGTGTACAATAGATGCTAACCCTAAATCAAGAACTAGATAGTTCTTCTCATGGGGCTTCAACTGGCATGACGCATAGGCAATCACCCGACCATCCTGCATCAACACCCACCCAAGGACAACCTATGAAGCATCACATAAATAGTATACAACCCCAATCCTGAAGGTAATACAAAAACTAAAGCTGTAGTCAAAGCAGTCTTGTGCTTCTGAAAGATTTTCTCACACTCAATAGACCATCTGAACGAAGCTCCCTCCTGAGTCAACTTAGTCAATCGGGCTACAACAGATGAAAATCCCCCTACGAAGCGGCGTTAGTAACCAACTGTAGTCCATCTTTTGTGGGTCCACCTTGATCCCATCACTAGATACCACATGCCCCAAGAACGCCACCAAGTCCAACCAAAACTCGCACTTTGAGAACTTAGCATAGAACTTCTTCTCTCTCAAGATCTAAAGCAAAATCCTCAAATGCTACTCGTGTTGCTTGGCGCAGCAGGAATACACCAAGATATCATCAACGAGCACAATGACAAAAGAATCCAAATACCACTGGAACACACTGTTCATCAAGTGCATGAAATTTGCTGGGGCATTAGTCAATCCAAACGACATCACCAAAAACTCATAATGACTATAACAAGTCCTAAAAGTTGTCTTAGGGATGTCTGAAGCCCTAATCTTCAACTGGTGATACCCCGATCTCAATTCAATCTTTGAGAACACCTTAGCCTTTTAAGTTGATCAAAGAAATCATCAACGTGTGACCGTGGACACTTGTTCTTGATGGTAACCTTATTAAACTGCTAGTAGTCAATACACATTCTCATATAACCATACTTCTTATACAATAACGCAGGTGCACCCTAAGGTGATACACTAGGCCTGATGAATGCCTTATCTAGCAACTCCTGCAATTGCTCCTTCAGTTCTTTCAACTCCACTGGAGCCTTGCGATACAGAGGAATAGATATGGGTTACGTGACCAGCACAAAATCAAATACAAAAATCAATACTCCTATCGGGTGGCATGCCCGGTAGGTCTGCAGGGAACATATTTGGAAACTCCCTTACTACTAGGACTTAATCAATAATATGAGTATCAGACTAACATCTGGGACAAAAGCCAGAGATGCAAACACCTCTTTGCAAACATTTATTGATCCTTTATAACTGAAATCACTCTACTAAGAGTGTGACCAAGAGAACCTCTCCATTCCAACCTCGGCAACCCTAGCATAGCTAACGTCATGGTCTTAACGTGACAATCAAGAATAGTATGGTACGAAGACAACCAATCCATACCTATGATCACATCAAAATCCACAATATCCAACAATAGAAAGTCCACCCTCGTCCTAAACCCACACATAGTGACCACACAGGACCTATAAACTCGACCCACCAAAATAGAATCCTAACCAGTGTAGATGCATGAACTAGGATTGTAAGTGAATCACGTGGCATATCTAGACAAGAATAAAAGTAGTTACATATATGAATAAGTAGAGTTAGGATCAAATAGTACCGAAGCATCTCTGGGCACACATAAACAAAACTTATAGTAATTGCATAAGAAGTAACAACATCAGTCCTTCCTTGGAACGCATAGCATCTAGCCTGATCTCCACTAGATTGAGATCCCTCTGTGAGATGACCATATCCTGTATGACCTCCAACCCATGCAAGCTGAGCGGGTGGTGAAGCATTCGGCGCACGAATCATAGTTTGAACCCCATGCTTCCCTAAACCTATGCGAAGATAGGGTCGTATTTCCTGACGTGCCCCAGGTCTCCACACTCATATCAACCTCTAACCGATGACTGCAGGGCTTGAGTTAGACCCCCTAAACCAGAATACCCATCGATACAAAATGGTATCGATAAACCCTGAACGGCTGGAGCGCGATAAGAACTTTGCACTGGAAGTGCACTGAATGAAGACTTCACAGAAGCTACTCGACTAGGAGATGGTGTATAATAATTATTCTTGCTAGAATGGCCTCTCTTAAATCAACCTCAGCCTCCAGACGAAGCACCACCAAGCTACCTAAATGTTGGGACCGCTTGTCCCTACCCTGAATCATCTCCCTAGTCTCACCATGGATGCTGTCAACATGACGCACTATATCCACAACCTAGTGAAATGAAGTCCCGGTCTCGGCTTCTCTGGCCATAGCAAGGCTAATACTAGGGTGAAGACAAACAATGAATCTCCTCGATATCTCCCCGCTCCCCAGAGGGAATCAAAACCGTAATATGACAGGACAATTGAGTAAACTTCATCGCATACTCGATAACTGACATCTAACCTTGATGAAGGTGCTCAAACAACCTCCTCAGCTCCTCTCTTTTGGTGCGGGCACAAAATGCTCCAAAAAGAACCTGGAGAACTGAGCCCAGGTAAGAGGATATGATCTTGCTGGCCTGGCCAGCTCATAAACCTACCACGACCTCTTTGCTAGACCTTGCATCCAGAAGGCGGTAAAGTCAACTCCATTGGACTCGACTAGTCCCAAATTGTATAGAGTCTCATGATAACGATCAAAGAACCCCTAGGAATCCTCTAAAAGTATACCACTGAACTGAGGAGGATGTAACTTCGTGAACTTATCCAGTCTCTTCGGCTCATCGGCTAACATCGTGCGAGCCTATCCTCAGTTTGTGTGGCAACAATAGGCTGGACTTCTCCAACTGTTAACACTCTGGCAGTCTGATAAGAATGGTCTATCTGCTCTGGGGTATGAGTAGCTAGAGTTTGTGCTTCGCCCCCTTCCTGAGAAGTAGATGGCACAGTAGGAAATGCCCCGACCTAAGCCAAACTCTTAAACAAACCAACCATATAGATCAAATCATCCTGAACAGTTAGTGAAGCAAGTAAACCTTGGGGAACCTGAGCCAGTCCCAGCGGTTCCACATATTAAGAAATCTTCTCCTCAAGGGGAGCTACTGGTGGCTCCATATCAACTGCTCGAGCAGGGGACTTACTTTTAGAGAGTGCTCCACCCTACCTCTGCCTTGACCCCGACCTCTCGCAACCCTGACCTGGGGTGCTGGCGCCTGCTCAGCTGTAGCGAAAGAATGTGTCATCACCATATGTGAAAGAATAGAAAAATAAAGATTCAGACTTAGGGAAAAATGAATCTGCACGATAGAAAATGAAAGAAAGAGATATTTCCCTAAAAGTCCTGTAGTCTCTCGAAGTAAGTACAGACGTCTTCGTACCAACCCGGAAGACTCTACTAGACTTGCTCATGACTTGTGAGACCTAGGCAACCTGGATCCGATACCAACTTGTCACCATCCAAAATCCCACCGGAGCTGTGATGGCGCTTAAAAGTGCTTGCTAAGCAATACAACAACCAATAAGCATAAATGAGTTTCAACGTTAGTATAAAATGGTATCAATATCGGAATAACATAAATAACTAAAATCAAAATAGCGGTACAATTGAAAACCATCCCAAAATGTGGTGGCATCGAGTACATGAGCTTTATAGAGTATAAAGTACATGGTCTGAAAAAAATATAATACCTTCTGGACGACTAAACAGTTATAACATGAAATGAGATAAGGGACTTCAAGGCCTGCTAATGGAACATGCAGTGCTACCTAAAAATCTCTGTGCCAATACGGATAACAGCTCTCGAGCAATCACCGCTACCAGCAACACCTGAAACTGCATATATAGTGCATAGTATAGTATGAGTACAACCGATCTCATGTGCTAAAATAAATAACAAGCCTAACCTCGGGCTGAAAACGATGACGAGCATGGCAAGGTCTAATGCTCATTTTCAATAGCCAACAACATTAGTAATAGCATAATATCAAAAGGAAGAACATCACAAGTAGTATCTAGTTCAACTTTGTCACAATAAGAGGAGAGATAAGCATGATTTTCAAATATACAATTCAAGTCATCGATTATTCCACAGAATCACCTATACATGGATTTACAATTTAAACTACAACTCCAAGCTTTAAACACCAAATAGAGATATCATGCACCAGTTAGCATGAGAAAATTATAATATGTATAGTGCCTGGTACAAGTACTCTTCAAATATCACACACAAACACACACGCATCACTGTACGGGTGCCTGACATAAGTCTTTCACCAAGCACATCTCGTGTGCCTGCACTCACTGGTTAACACCTGACTCCGGAGAGGTTGATCTGGCCCAATTGCTAATCGGATCAAAAGTCAACTATTAATATCACTCAACCTAAATTGGTCATGGCACACGCGTCACCGCATTGTCAATACCACTCAGTCCAATATGGATCATAGCGCACATGATCAATATCAACACGGTTCTAAGGCCCAAGATCAATCACTAATATCCTCAAGCCTTAATATGCCAACCTCACAGTACCATAATCAGATATCGTATAGAGTATTAACGTACCACAACTTAGCTCAAACTTGTGTCACACAAATAAGAACACCAATAATATGTGAGATGACATAAAAAGAACACGCATAAATAGATATATGATATGCGAATATAATATCATGACTGAAAATATGACTGCAGATAAAGTAAATAGCTCAACATGGCAAAAAATAGCCATATCATGTCTCAAACAGATAAGCACATAGCTTAGACATAATTTCTAGCATGAATAATAGATAACATAATCATGCAAGTGGAGAAAACACGATCACAAAGAGGCATGATGATAAAACAAGGCACATAATAGGCTAAAGTCTACACAAATCATGAATAACCGCAATGTACGCATATACACTCGTCACCTCGCACGCGCGTCACCCCCGCACATAACAAATATCATGTCCAATGTAGAAATTACTATCAAACAAAGCTTAGGCAAGAAACTTACCTTAAATTCCTGAGAATCAATACTCCAGAAATCTGTTACCTCTTGAATCGATCTCCGAAGGGGTCAAATCTAGCCAAAAATAACTCAATAATGTCAAACAAAGCTATAGGAATCAGTTCTAAATAATAAAGCTTTGACCTTTATCCAATTACATGAATTCAACCAAAAAGTCAAATCGGCCTCGCTTTACGAAATTCGACAAAATAACAAATCTTGACTACCCATACGAATACGTGTCCAAATATACAAGTTTCATCCAAATTGACTCCGAATTGAGGTTCAAATCTCAAATATCTATTTTACAAAATCTAACACAAAAACTCCCAAATTCCTAGTCCCATAATCTATGTGTAGTAATCTATGGGGAAATAAGATATTACATCAAAAGCAAGTAAAATCACTTACCCTCAAGGTGATAATAAAATTCTCCCCAAATATCGCTTCTAGTCGAGCTCCAAAATTCCAAATGGTGAAAAATAGAATAAACCCTAGAATATAAATCTCTACCCAGCTATTACCACACTAATGGACTAAATTTTTGATTCTGCGACATTGCATCTGCAGAAAATACCTCGTAGATGCGAAACCCACTTAAAACACTAACCAGTCGCTTATGCAGCCAAACATCCGCTTCTGCGGAGCCACTGGTGTGATCAATTTGCGCTTTTGTGCAGCACTTTAGCACTGCTGGTATCAGCGGGCTCCCCGCCCAGTCTAGGTTCCGCTTTTTTGGATTCCTCCACGCACCTGCGAGCTCGAGCTTGCGCTTAAAATTCCGTTGGTGCGACATATTAGAACCGGTTTTGCGAACCTTCTCCCAAATGATCCAAAAACCATCTGAAACACTCCCGAGCCTCAAAATTACACCAAGTAACATCAAAATCAAAAATTGCACCACAATTGAAACTTAATGAACTAATGAAACTTCCAACTTCCAAACAAATGTCGAACCACGTCTGACTAACTCGGAATGACCCCAAATTTTGCACAAAAGTCATAAATCGCCAAATGAACCTATTGTAAGGCTCGGAATTCCAAATGAACCTCGATAACTACAAAGTCAACTATAGGTCAAACTTATTAATTTTCTAAACCTTCAATTTCTCAACTTTTGATAATTAGAGTCACAACATCATAGGAACCTTCAAATCCAAATTCAGAAATACACCTACAAAATGCCATTTCGATGTCGTTCATACAAAAAGCCATGGTCAATTCTTATAACTTAAGCTTCCAACAATGGAACTAAGTGTTCCAATACATTTCCAAACCTTCCCGAAATAGAACTAACATTTCTCGCAAGTCATAAAATATAAAAAGAGCAAACGAAAAGCATCAAATATGGGAACGTAACTCAAATATATAAAATGACCGGCCCAATCAATACAAGTACTAGTGGAGCACGTGTAATGATCCAACCAGTAATTTTGAATTCTAACATTTTGTAGGTTCAATTTAATACCTTGAAGTTATGAGTGACTTGGACCCCGAAGGGCTCTAGGAATAATTGAAATTTATCTTGCTATTTAGAAGGTCAAGTAGCTTAATTAGAAATTATATCCATCGATACTAGAAATAATGCTTTGGTTTATATTTTATATCGTTAAATAAGCCTATATGATATTTTGGATTCGTACGTATGTTTGCATTAGGATCCGAGAGGCTCGAGAGCATTTTTGTGTTATTTCATGAAAGTTGAAACATTAAAGATTCTTTAAGTTAAATTATGTCATCGTTTTAATTTATAGCATTTCGATTTGCGGTTGGAGCCTTTAGATTAGTATATGTAGGGTATTTCGATTTATTAGAAAAGTTTGGTGGTCTTTCAAGGGGGCTCAAGTGAGTTTTACAGTGTTCAAAAAAGGTTTTTTAAGGAAAAACCAACGAATCTGCACTAGATGCAGGCCTACAGTGTCGAGGAACACGATGCACGACCCGAGACTTAAGTCAGTTTTCCTAATCCATGAGAGGGCGACTCATGAAGTATTGTCATGACCCGAATTTCCCACCGTCGGGACCGTGATAGCTCCTAACATTGAACCCGCTAGGCAAGCCAACATTACTGATTAATTCCCTTATTCCTTTATCTTTAACAGTTTATCAAACTTCATAATAAAACCACGCAATTTAAAATACGAGATAACATGATTCAACAGTTTGATATAATACTAATACGAAATCCAGAACCAAAGTACTCCTAGAACAAATGTCACAATCTCACGCACTGTCTATGAATACTACAAATAGGAGTCTGAAAAAAATATAAGTATATATCTGTCTCAAAAGTAAATAAGAACATGATAGAAATGAAATAGGAGGGGACTCCAAGGCCTGCGGACGTCTGCAGAACTACCTCAGAATCTCCAGTGGACTGAAGGCAACAACCCTGATCTAAGGTCCGAAGGGTCCAGTACCGGGATCTGCACAAAAATGCAGAGTGTAGTATCAGTACAACCGACCCCATGTACTGAGTAAGTGCCGAGCCTAACCTCGGCGAAGTAGTGACGAGGCTAGGACACGCCAACCAAATCAACCTGTGCAGTTTAATAGCATAAAGAGAAAATAATAACAACGAGAAGTAAGCATCTAAGCATAAAGGAAAAGGGGACATGCTGAGCAGAGGAAATATCAAATAATAGACATAACGAGATAAAGCACAAATTAGACATCAATTTAAGCAACAGAAATAGTAACACAAAAGCAAGTGCACGACACCACCCTTCCTGTTTTTACTCTCATCCTCACCAAATAATAAATAGAAATGCACGGCATCACCCTTCGTGCTTTTACTCTCATCCTCACCAAGTAATAAATAGAAATGCGCGGAATCACCCTTCGTGCTTTTACTCTCATCCTCTCAATAAATCAATAGAAATGGTACGACATCACCCTTCGTGCTTCAAATATCATAATATGGCACGACATCACCCTTCGTGCTTTTACACTCTCTCACAATATCATACACGGCATCACCCTCCGTGCTTTACACTCTTCCTCACCCAAACAATATCAATAACAGCAATCCGGCAAGGAAAATCAACAGTGTAAACAATAATAATAAAGCCATAAAGTCCCGGCAAGGGAGCCAACAGTAGAATCAATACCATCCCGGCAAGGGAAACAACTATAACCAATCTCACTTAGTACATAACTTCACATAAAAAATTTCAACTGAAACCAATACTCAACACTGATCAATATCAAGGAATTTCCACCAACATGGATAGCTATAAAGTGAAACTCAAGTATTACTTAACGAAAAATCACATAAATCACAATATTCGACTCACGGGCATGCTTGACACCAACGTATAGGTACTCGTCACCTCACCTATACGTTGAACATGATACTAACACATAGAAAATAGGAAACAACACCTATTCCCTCAAGCTAAATTTAAGCCAAACACTTACCTCGAATTTCACGACCAAACTCAAGCCTCAATTACCGCTTTCCCTTTAGAATTTGCCTCCAATTCAATTATATCTAGATATAATTAGCTTAATAATATCAAAATACTAAATAATCCAACCTCAATGCTTAATTATGAATTTTCTATCATTCTTCCCAAAAAGTCAAAATTCGACCCCGGGCCTGCTTGGCCAAAACACGAGGTTCGGACCAAAACCCGATCACCCATTCACCATGAGCCCGAATATGTAATTAGTTTCGGAATCTGACCCGAAAACGAGGTCTAAATTTCAATTATTCAAAAAGCCTTAACTCTACCCAAATCCCCATTTTTCTACCCTTAAAACCCTAGGATTCTTGATGATAATTGATGAAAAATGTTAGAAAATTAGTTAGTGGACACTTACCTATGATTTGGGAAAAAATCTCTTGAGAAAATCGCCATAGGTCTTCCATTTTTGTGAAAAGTTGAAGAAGAAATGACTGAAGTTCTAATTCTTATAGTTTAATTAGTCGTCTCTATCAATCATGAACACTCTATCTACCATAAATCTCTCTCGAGTAATTATGATAATTTACTAGACGCACTCTCTCAAGTTACGCTAGCTAGATTGCAATACAGTTCACTTTAGATTGCACTCGAGGTATCGTTATCTCTTATCCAACTTCTAAACCCTCGGTTATGAATTTCGTCTATACTCCGGGAGTGATGTTGTTCCACAACCACCTAAATATGCACTCCCTCTCAAGTAGATACATAATAAATAGGAACAGCTAATTGAGGGCCCTTTCAATCAACTACAACAAGAACATAGTAGAACAAATAGAGATTAATCAATCCAAAAATATATTAATATCACAACAAATTCATCCCCAACGGGTTCTACCAAAACCCTAGATTAAAGAATTTAGCTACTCATGTTCATAAGAATCAAACCCAAAAGAAATTGCATAATTGAACTACAACATAATGAATAAAAGAAGTAAAAATCAATGTTTTGTCACTTCAGTGGTTTTCTCTCTTCGAATCCTTCGTCAACCTTCCGATCCCGTTAAGTTGTGTTTTGGGGGTCTATTTATATGTTTAGTACAAACCCTAAACGTGTAGGAGACTTCTATTCCAACCGGGAAACACTTAAACTCGTCAAAACTCGGAATTGACCAAAACAGGGGCCTGGCGTTTGGGCCCTGGCGCCTGGCTAACGCCAGGCTAAGGCTGGCATTTGGGATCTAACGCCAGGCTAAGGCTGGCATTTGGGCTCTAACGCCTGGCTAACACCAGGCTAAGGCTGGCGTTTGGACTCTAACGCCTGGCTAACGCCAGGCAG
>MDKI01212994.1:0-13521 GCA_005239505.1 Nicotiana paniculata | reverse complement strand
TATTTACATAGTAACTTGACTCTTACTATTCATGATTACTATTCATGAATAGGATATTAATACCTATTGCTTACTTCTATAAGGTCTATTCTCTCGTTTTTTCTATAAAAAGAGGCCTTGTGTGTTTCTTTCACCCATTTGACTATTCATTAACTAATTATTTAATTAATTCGGAGGCCAACATGAATCCTTGCATGCATTATGTTCTACTTGTTAAGTCTCTATGTATTCCCCTTTATGTGACGCTAATAAAAATAGAAATAGAAACTTGGGATTTTTTTTAAGTCTAGAACTATCCATTTAGAATAGTGTGCAACGTCTCCCGGGCTATAAGAATATGACGGGTAAGCTTACTAAGGCACGATTTAGAATCAACTAGTGCGCTTTAGGTAACAATTTAAAGATAGTAATGAGGGTAGCGAACATAATACACTAATTACCTGAATAGTCATTGTATTTTTGGCTATAAAAGTCTTAGTAAACTTTGCACGGGACTCGATCCATTAAGCCTAACAATTTAGGTCCCCTCTAACTATTTAACTGATCATCCTTATATATATTAGTTGTGTGGGGATAGTTAGATTTAATGTCATTTATTTGGTACATTTCTAATGGTAATCTATGTAATACTCGTTATATAGTAGGAGTTGTTTTACTTCCAATTCGTAAATTTGCTTCTCTGGTCCTTTGACGTATCATATTTATATGTATGCTTTCGGACAATTTTGCTTAATCATATTAGTTGATTTTCGTTCTTTTACTTTCTTTGTCATTTAGTACAATTGATAATTAATTGCGTGTTAATCACTTAGCTATTAATAATGATTAATCAATTGGCATGCTTAAACCACTTAGTTTACTTAATAATTCATACAATCCTACTTAGTTTAAAATTAGGTCAGGAATCATAGTTGTAGACCTCGAAGAGTGCCTAACACCTTCTATTTGAGGTAATTTGAACCCTTACCCGATCTTTGGTGATGTTGACTAGTAAAAACAGAGTTATTTGCAAATAGGTGTCCTAACGCACCTTAAAATCGTTAGGTGGTGACTCTTCTCTTTTAATAATTCTTTAAAAGAGTGGTCACATGTCGAATCCAGGTTTCGCGAGAAAAATAGGACGCGACAGTTGTACCTCAAGTCTCTGTCCGATGGTCAATCTGAGTAATCTACTGACCGCCGCTGGGACCGATTCCGAAATCTGCACGAGAAATACAGAGTGTAGTATGGGTACAACCGACCCAATGTACTATGTAAGCGTCAAACCTAACCTCGACAAAGTAGTGATGAGGCTAAGAAGGGTCACTTACAATAACCCGTATGTAGTATAGTAACAGTGACATGAAAAGAAATACATGAAAATAAAGCAGTTAACTCATGACAATAAACCCAATCCTCAAAAACCAATAAATACAGAAATACCAATCCTAAGAATCTTGTATGAAAACATCGAAGCCAACACAATACAACAAGGAATACAAAACATACAAATCATTGCGGCGCGCAACCGGATCCCACCGTACAAATTCATCCTCCCTTATTCCTAACAAGTAAAATCTGTTGCGGCATACAACCCAATCCCACCATATAATCAGAGTTAATATCATAATCCTCTCTTATTTCACCATATCAATCCTTCCTTATTTCACCTGATGCGGCGTGCAACCTGATCCCACCATATCATTATCAATCCTCCCTTATTTCACATGTTGCAGCGTGCAACCCGATCCATAAACAAAATTCAATAAATGTAATAAATTCCGTAATTCAATTAACAAAGAGATCTATGAATAAGGAATATGAAAGCAAATCCATAAAGGAAATTGTATACCAAATCAAGAAGTGCCACAATTTTACTAAGCAACAAGACAAGTCGATTATATGACAGTTAAAGTGTACACGTAAGGCAATTAAGTCAAAGCAATTAAAAAGAAGCATGGGAGAAATTAACATTTTAATACGAGGATAATAAGGGACAAGTAGCAGATTAAGGCATATGAAGTAATTAAAGCATGTAACAGTTAAGACATGGAATAAGATAATTAATGAAATACGGAAAAGCATGGAAACAAGTATTTTGACGGCGTATATACACTCGTCACCTTGCATATACGCCGCTACACATGTAATTCACATAGCACATAGCTCAAGGGTTCCTATTCCCTCAAATCAAGGTTAGATCCATACTTACCTCGCTCTGCAAGCAAATCAAAGCTCTACCAGGGCTTTTCCTCTAAAATTTGCCACCAAACCAATCGAAGCTAACCAAAATCGACTCAATAACATCAAATAATGATAGGGAACCCAATTACAATGCATAAATCTATGATCTTTACACTTTTTCCAAAAAATCAACTTGGTCAAAACCCAAAATTCGGACAAAAACTCATTTACCCATTCACCCTGTGCCCCGAGTATGTAATTAGTTTCGAGATCCGACCTCAATTTGAGGTCTAAATCCCAAATTTAAAAACCCCCTCCTCATTCTTCCCAAATCCCAAATTTTATATCATGAAGGAACATATATTAAGGCTAGAAATTAGTAGACGATGATGGAAATGACTGAAAATAAGTTAAAGTACACAAACCTATGAAAGGGTGATAATTTCTCCTTCAAATCATGTCTAGGCCGACCTCTACTGAAAAGATGGTGAAAATGGGTGAAATCTCGTGTTTGGAATATTTAAGTGACTAGGCGTCAGCCTTCTTCGCGTTCGCGAAAGGCTTGCCGCGTTCGCGATGCACTGCAGCCCAAATGGTCTAAGTGTGCGCGTAGGCTTCTCCCCCAAGACTTCGTGTTCGCGTAAAGCAAACCACCGATCCCCCTTCCCAAGTCCATCAATGCTATGTGTTCGCGTAAGGCTGTCCATGTTCGCAAAGGGCAACTCCCTCAACTTTGCATCGGCGTCCAGTATTTCGCATTCGCGAAGGGGAAAATCCACTACAGTCCCAAATTACTCTTCGCTATTGCGGGAGTATCTTTGAGAATGTGAAGAACGACACACCAGTTAAATACAGAAGACAAAACCAGAAATTCTAAGTTCTAATCATCTGTAGCCTATCCAAAACTCACCCGAGCCCCTCGGGCTCCAACCCAAACATGCACACAAGTGTAAAAACGTCATACGAACTCACTTGCGCAATCAAAACACCAAAATAATACCTAGAACTACGAATCAGAAACCAAAATTTAATGAAATTTTCGATGAAAACGGACGTCTGAATCGCGTCAAATCAACTTCATTTTGCACCAAATTTTATAAACAAGTCATAAATACTAAAACGAACCGATACCAAGTTTCGAAACCGGTAGAAACAAAGTCAACTTACGGTCAAACTTAGGAATTATTTAAACCTTTAAACTTCTAGTTTTCAACAATTTATGATAAATCAATTTAGGGCTGAATCGATTCCGGGCACGCTCGAGTCCCAAATCATGACGCGGATCCACTAGGACCGTCAAAATACTGATTCGAGTCTGTTTACACAAAATATTGACCGTAGTCAACTCAAATGAATTTTAAGGCACGATTCCTCATTTTCATCAATTTTCTCATAAAACCGTCTGGAAAAAGGACACGAACTACGCACGCAAATCGAGGAAGGCTAAATAGAGCTATTCAAGGTCTCGGAACATAGAAATGAAGGGTAAAACTATAAATGACATGTAATCACATTCTCTACCTCTAAAACAAATGTTCGTCCTCGAACGGACATAGAAACGTACCTGGATTGATGAAAAGGTGTGGATATCTACTCTGCATGTCTGACTCGGACTCCCACATGGCTGCCTCGGTCTGTTGACCTCTCTATGCACTCGAACTGAAGGATCTCTCTTAGACCTCAACTACAAGACCTTCGGGATTAGAATAGCTAGCGACTCCTCCTCATAAGTCAAATCCTTGTCCAATTTGATTGAGCTGAAATCTAATACTCAGGACAGATCACTGTGATACTTTCGGAGCATGGACACATGGAACACCGGATGAACTTTTGATAAGCTAGGTGGCAATGCAAGCTTGTAAGCCACCTAACCCACTCTCTCAAGAATCTCAAAAGGTCGGATATACCTGGGGTTCAACTTGCCCTTATTTCCAAAACTCATCACACCTTTCATAGGTGAAACCCGAAACAAAACTCCCTCTCCAACACTGAGTTGTGAGAAGTCGATCCTAAATCATCTTGACCTTATCCAAGGCATCTTGTACCATATCTGTACCCAACAACCGAGCCTCCCCCGGCTCAAACCATCCAACTAGCGAACAACACTATCTCTCGTATAATGCATCATAGGGAGCCATCTAAATGCTCGACTAATAGCTTTTGTTGTAGGCAAACTCTGTAAGCAGAAAAAACTGAACCCAAGAACCCTCGAAATCCATAATGCAAACGTGAAGCATATCCTCCAATATCTGAGTAGTGCGCTTTGACTGTCCGTCTGTATAGGGATTAAATGTTGTACTCAACTCAACCCGCGTACCCAACTTACGCTGCACGGCCCTCCATAAGTGCGAGGTAAAATGCGTACCTCGATCAGAATTGATAAACATGGGCACACCATGGAGACAGACAATCTCGCAGATGTAGATCTCAGCTAACCGCTGTAAAGAATAGGTGACTGCCACTGGAATGAAATGTGCCGACTTGGTCAACCTGTCCACAGTTACCCATACCGCGCTGAACTTCTCATGATTCCATGGGAGTCTAATGACAAAATCCATAGTGATATGCTCCCACTTCCACTCGGGAATCTCTAGCCTCTGAAGCAAACCACCAGGCCTCTGATGCTTGTACTTGCTGACAATTTAGACACCAAGCTACATATGCAACTATATCCTTCTTCACCCTCCTCCACCAATAATGGTGCCGCAAGTCCTGATACATCTTTGCGACAACAGGATGAATAGAATACCGGGAACTATGGGCCTACTCAAGAATTAACACACGAATCCCGTCCACATTGGGCACACAAATATGACCCTACATACTCAAAATCCCATCATATCCAACAGTAACCTGCTTGGCACCACTGTGCCGCACAATGTCCTTAAGGACAAGCAAATGGGGATCATCATATTGACGCTCTCTGATGCGCTCATACAAGGAAGAACGAGCGACTATGCAAGCTAGCACATGACTGGGCTCTGAAACATCTAACCTCACGAACTGATTAGCCAAATCCTGAACATCTTCTACAAGAAGTCTCTCACCAATTGGGATATCTGCAAGGCTACCCATGCTTACTGCCTTTCTACTCCAGATCGGCCACCACATTGGCCTTCCCTAGATAATACAAAATGGTGATGTCATAGTCTTTCAATAGCTCCAACCACCTCCCCTGCCTCAAGTTGAAATCCTTTTGTTTGAGCAAATACTCTAGACTCTGATGATCCATGAATACCTCAAATGACAAGCCGTAAAGATAATTCCTCCAAATCTTCAGCACATGAACAATGGCTGCCAACTCTAAGTCATGAACAAGGTAATTCTTCTCATGAACCTTCAACTGTCGCGACATGTATGCAATCACCTTGACATCCTGCATCAATACTGCACCGAGCCCAAAACGAAATGCATCACAATACACCATGTAGGATCCTGAACCTGTGGACAACACCGACACTGGCGTTGTAGTCAAAGCAGTCTTGAGCTTCTGAAATCTCAACTCACACTCATCCGACCATCTGAACAGGGTACCTTTCTAGGTCAATCTAGTCAATGTGGCTGCTATAGATGAAAACCCCTCCACGAACCGACGATAATAACCCACCAAACCAAGGAAACTCCGGATCTCTATAGCTGAAATAGGTCTAGGCCAGTTTTGAACTGCCTCAATCTTCTTGGGATCCACCTTTATGCCCTCTGACGCTAAAACATGCCCCAAAAGGCGACCGAGTCTAACCAAAACTCACACTTTGAAAACTTGGCATATAACTGGTTATCTCTCAGAGTCTGAAGTGTAATCCGAACATGCTGTTCATGCTCCTCTCGATTGCGGGGGTAGATCAAAATATCATCAATGAATACAATCACAAAGGAATCCAAGTAGGGCTTGAACACCCAGTTCATAAAATCTGTGAATGCTGTTGGGGTATGTCAACCCAAATGACATCATCCGAGCGATGTGTTAAATCTCAAAACGATTGGTCGGATCATTACATTAATCTAGCAGGGAATTGAACTTTCTAATTGGAAAATTTTTGTCGCATCTTATCTTCTTTACTTTTTTTTTTTTTTTTTTCGACAAAACTTACCCATCTTTGTCTATATTATAAGATTACAAAGTGTTTAAATAAATGTAATATTAGCATCATTTTGCTGTTTTACTTGCTGAGTATTAGATACAAGGTTAGGAGACAGAAGGATGAACTAGGCCCACTACTGCACCAATAATTTTTAGAATAGTCCGGTCTAGAATCTTGATGAGTTGGAATCCATATAAGATAAAAATCCAGCACAAAGATTTTCAACACTTACTTCAGACACCTTTAGACAGTAGATGTAAAATAATATACAGAGTGATTGTTATCTATATTTTCACAAGTCCTGACTCACTTAAGCTCCAGCTATAAAGATAGCAGATTTGCATTGTGGGACCTCTTTAAGCTAAACTAATAGCGTTTTTTACTGTAAAATGTCTTCCATGAAAAATTAGTTGTTTTCTCACATAGTTTCTGTCACGACCTCAATGTTTCTTCGTAGAATATTGGGATGACACCTAATCTCTACAACTAGGTAAGACGAGCATTTGATAGTAGTCGGGAAGATATAATTAAATGAACACTAAAAAAAAATCTGAATAACTGATATAAACTTCTGAAGACAAAATTAATAACAATACACTCCCCAAGAATGGTGGAACTATTGGGTTTTTAAGCATTAATATAACTTAAAAGAGAGTTAATGGGAAATGGATGAAAAATAAAATATTTGAGTAATATTTCAGTTTCCCTTCTTGACAAAGGGACATTATCTCATATAGGAAGATGAATAGGTTTTTGATGGGTATATAAGCAATTGCTCTTCTTCTACCGGGATTCGGATTTGGATTTGGATTTGGTCAAATGATCGATTGATTGATTAATTTTTTGGACCAGATTTATTTGTTAATAGTAAAATATTAACAGAAATATTATTAAATATCCATTTTAATAATAGAATATAAATATTAAAGTGAATATTAATATTAAATCCAATCCGTTTTTCGTTTTTCAGTTTTGTAACTGAAAATTAACCTCCCTCTTGAATTCCCGGTTTATTGTTGCGTAAATAACCATTTATGTTATGGCATTTACGCTATGACCGTTTTGCATAAACAACAATTCCGAATAGTTGCATCTCTTCAGTTTTTAGCCCAACATTGGATATAAATACCAGTCAATTCTCTCAGATTTTCCATAAGATTTTTCTGAGTACTCCTCCTTTCTTGTGCATACTTTTAACTTCAAAGAAAACAACAGTAACTGTGATTTGATACCGAACTTTGTGCTCACTGAAACACTGGGGTTTGAGGTACCACTACCAGTGTGTAATTCGTTCTATCCTGGGGGAAATAATCCATAACCTTGGATACTAGGAGGAGATTAAATTTCTCAAGGAAACATTGTGAATTAAGTGGGCTCGGATTAACTTTTGTTTCGTTTACATTTTCTGCTTATATGCTATTTTATCTTTTCCAGAATTAGTTTACAAATATAGTATTCTAGCAAGCTTAAGGAATTTAATATTTATTTTCTGTATTTGTGTTATATTTACTGTTCCGGAGATAAAAGCCTTTATGGCGATTTTCTACTCCATTGGAGAATAAAATCTATGTGATTTTGTACTACAGTAGTTTAAACGTTTATTAGACGTTAGTTTGTGTCATTATTTTACAAAAAATGACAAATGACAACGAAAACCAAGTTGTTCCGATGGTGATTGCCAATGCCTCGACAAGCCGAACACCGGCATTGGCACCAGCGGAGAAACTTGAAAAAATTTTCGGGATTGATTTCAAGTGGTAGCAACAGAAGATGTTCTTCTACTTGACTACTTTAAGTCTGCAGAAGTTCATCATGCAAGATGTTCCTGTTCTGCCCGATGAAACTCCAGAGACTGAAAGCTTTCTCGTGATTGAGGCGTGGAAGCATTTTGATTTTCTGTGCAAGAATTATATTCTTAGCAGACTGGAGGACGATCTGTATAACGTCTACAGTGGCGTGGAGACGTCAAAAGAACTGTGGATTGCGCTTGAAAGGAAATACAAAACTGAAGTTGACGGGTTGAAGAAATTCGTTGCCGCTAAATTTTTGGACTACAAAATGATAGATAGCAAGTCTGTTATTACCCACGTCCAGAAATTGCAAGTGATTATTCACGATATCCTTGCAGAAGGTATAAGTAGAATTAATACTAATGTTGGTAGTATTAATTTTATTATGTTTACTAATAGAATTTTCATTGAAGGTCTTGTCATCAATGAAGCATTCCAAGTTGCAGCGATGATTGAGAAGTTGCCTCCTTTGTGGAAGGACTTCAAAAACTACTTGAAACACAAACGCAAGGAGATGTTGCTTGAAGATCTCATTGTTCGGTTGAGAATCGAAGAGGACAACAAACATTCTGAAAAGAGAGGTCATGAAAACTCAACAATAATGGGAGCAAACATTGTTGAGGATATTCCTCAAAACAAGAGAAAGAGGAAGCAGGCTTGTGGACCGAAAAGCAACCCAAGCAAGAAGCGGTTGAATGGAAATTTCTACAACTGTGGTAAAGCTGGACACAAATCTACAGATTGTCGTGCTCCGAAGAAAGACAAGAAGAAGGGTAAAAAACATGATTGAGAAGCACAAAGATGTCGATGACTTATGTGCTATGCATGGTGGATTGATTCCGGAGCCACTAGCCATGTTTGTGCAGTTAGAGAAGCTTTTGCTACATATCCTCCTATTGAAGGATGTGGGAAGATATTTTTGAAAATGACTTCTGGCAAGGTGGTGACTTTGAACAACGTCCTTCATGTTCCCGAGATTAGGAATAACTTAGTCTCTGCTGGACTTCTTGTTAAGAATGGTTTTAAGTTTGTTTTTGTATCCGATAAGGTTGTAATAAGTAAGAACGAAATGTTTGTAGGAAAAGGTTATCTCACTGAGGGCTTTTTCAAGATAAATGTAATGGTTGTTGAGAATAATAATAAAATTTCAACTTTATCTTACTTACTTGAATCAAATGAATTATGGCATATACATTTGGGTCATGTCAATTATAAAAGCTTGTGAAAAATGATTAATTTGGAAGTACTTCCTAAGTTTGAATACGAAAAATCGAAATGTCAAATATGCGTGGAATATAAGTATGTTAAATACCCTTATAAGTAAGTTGAAAGGAATTAAAATCCTTTAGACTTAATTCACACAGATATTTGCGACATGAAGTCAATACCATCTCGTGGTGGAAAGAAGTATTTCATAACTTTTATTGACGATAGTACTCGATATTGTTATGTTTACTTGCTTAATAGTAAAGATAAAACAATAGACGCATTCAAGAAATACAAAAATGAATTTGAAACACAACTTAACAAGAAAATCATAATCATAAGAAGTGATAGGGGTGGTGAATATGAATCTCCTTTTGAAGATACATGTTTAGAATATGGAATTATTCATCAAACATCGACCCCTTACACACTCCAATCCAGTGGGATTGCAAAAAGAAAGAATCATTCATTCAAGGAGATGATGGATGCATTGTTGATATTGTTGACCCATGCCATTGCATAGTTTTAAAGATTGACAAATGGCTGACCAGTTGAACCAGGTCCATCAGAACACACATCTTGAACTAAATAGCAGGCACATGAACCGTATATGCATAGGAGATATTTGTGAATGTGAAATATCAATGAACCAAGAGATTGTCTCCTAATGCAAAAAGGTTGCAAACTGATGAGAAGATTGAAGTCGAATTTAGCGGGGAAAGTAATAAAAGAAAGGAAGTTGAGTTTGGTATGAATTTTTTCACCCAGGTAGAGTTGGACTAGAATTGGACGACAAGCTCAACTGACTCTATAAATACTTGATGTATTTCTGCTGGAATTCTATGCGCACAAAAGCTGAAGTGAATCAAAAGACTGAAAGCAAAGTTCCCAGAGTCAATTTGCTAGCAGAGTCATTGTGCGATTAAAAAGCTACAAATCAACTAGAAGAACCAGTTCCATCTGATTAATTATTGAGTCTAGTTGATTGTAGTAGGAGTTTTCATAGTGTATCTTTCAGCTTTCATAGAAGCAATTGTAATAGGTACGTATTGTTCAAGTTAGAGTTAACTTGAGGTGTGTAAAAATTATCTAGGGGCTAATTACTACAAAAGAATTAGAGTTAGTCCTAGGATTACAAAAGAGTTTATTTTGTAAACCCGTTTGGCTCAGAGTATTTAGTGAAGAGTTTGAGGAAATCCTACTGAGGAGTAGGTCGTGGTTTTTTCACCTTTTGAGCTAGGTGTTTTCCACGTAAAAATCTTTGTGTTTTTACTTTACTGCTTTTAATATTCCGCGATAGTAGAAGTAAGTACATTAAGAAGAAGCAGGCTCTTCTATTGAGACATCACTCGAAAATTATGGTATTGACGTCTAAAACATCATATATGTTCTGGTTTTCCACAGAACTTGTGGGGGGAAGCCATTCTTACGGCTAATTGAATACTAAATCGAGTACCCCATAGAAAAACACAATCCATTCCATATGAAAAATGGAAAGGAAGGAAGCCCAACTTAAATTATTTTAAAGTGTGGGTGATGTTTTAGACGTCAATACCACACAAGAAGATAAGTTACTTTGTATGGTACCCAATTTTTGAGTGCTGTCTCAATAGAAGAACCTGGTTTTTTTTGATGTACTTACTTTTACTGTCCTGGAATATTAAAAGCAGTAAAGTACGTGGAAAACACCTGGCTCAAAAGGTGAAAAAAACATGACATACTCCTCAGTAGGATTTGCTCAAACTCTTCACTAAATACTCTGAGCCAAATGGACTTACAAAATAAACTCTTTTGTAGTCCTAGGACTAACTCTAATCCCTTTGTAGTAATAGCCCCTAGCTAATTTCTCCACGCCTCAAGTTAACTCTAACTTGAACAATGCGTACCTATTACAATTGCTTCTATGAAAGCTGAAAGATACAATATTAAAACTCGTACTACAATCAACTAGACTCAATAATTAATCAGATGGATCTAGTTATTCTAGTTGATCTGTAGCCTTTAATCACACAATGACTCTGCTAGCAAATTGCCTCTGGGAACTTTGCTTTCAGACTTTTGATTCACTTCAGCTTTTGTGCGTGTCATTCCAGCAGAAATACATCAAGTATTTATAGAGTCAGTTGAGCTTGTCGTCCAATTCTAGTCCAACTTTACTTGGGTGAAAAAATTCGTACCAAACTCAACCTCCTTTATTTTGTTACTTTCCTTGCTGAATTCGACTTCAATCTTCTCATCAGTTTGCAACCTTTTCACATTAAGAGACAATCTCTTGGTTCATTGATATTTCACATTCACAAATATCTCCTATGCATATACGGTTCATGTGCCAGCTATTCAGTTCAAGATGTGTGCTCTGATGGACCTGGTTCAACTGGTCAACCATTTGTCAATCTTCAAAACTATGCAGTGACATGGGTCAACAAATTCCCCCTTTTTGATGATGACAAACTCTGTGCTTAATCCTGTATACACTTCAAACACTTTGTATGGTTTTAAGCATTAATCATAGAGAATCCAGGTTCATTAGGTTATAAATATCACTTTGAATTTTTTTTTCCAGCCACATATCTTCCCCCTTTTGGCATCATCGAAAAGTATACGAAATGATATACTTACTAGATTTATTAATTATTACTTATGTCCATTGAGGCAACTGCAGGTGCAAATCATGATTAATCAACACAAGAATCCAATAAATGTTAGCTAACTAAGAAATTGAGACAATTCAATAAATAGAAGAAAAATTAATTGATTAGGAACGATTATCAACCACCATACAGAAAAACAAAAACAAACCAACCATGAGAAAAAAACAGAGTAAAAATAACTGAAACTGAATAACTGGTCTAAAGAGGGCTTTGGAAGCTCTGGGAATCCTAAGGATGGGAAGGTGCAGAGTAGGTTGTGGTCTTAGATTGTAGGAGACAAAGCATCTGCTTAAGAACTCCCTCGTTCTTTTCTTTCTCCTTTGCTAATTCATCCCTAAGAGCATCCTGCTCAGCTTCAACCTCAATCACAAAAGACTACAAATGAAGGATCACCATATCCTTAATCTCGTTTTCCTGCACCAGAGTTCTAACTTTACTGTTGACTGGTTGCTTCCTAGATGAACCACGTTCATCCACAGGAACATTGACATTGTAGTCACATGTCAGCAAAGTTTCCCTCCCAAAATAGTCTTTGGCAGTAGCCATCTCAGCCTTCTTTACCTGAAACCCCAAAATGTGCAAGCACTGTTGTCATAATGAATCCATATGGAATTGCGTGTGCTTTGGTTCCATTCACAACTCTACCAAAGGGTTGGATGATGAAAGCTGACCAATTTATTTGCTTTCCCCTGTACAAGAATTCCATCAATGTAAGATCCATATAATTTGAAATGTGCCTTCTTTCTTATCTAGGCGGTAGGAACTTGATGACGAACTCGAAGAGTAGCTTGTGCTCTAGCTTCATTTCACTCTTGTAAACCGGCCTGGATTCAATCTCCTTCTCACTATCACTGAAGAATCTGGTGATGTTGATTGCTGAGGCCATCCCATCTAGACAAGGCCATCTTTTCCTTGTGTAGTTCTCATAGCCCTCAGCTGGTATGTTCAGAATAACACTCAGTTCTTTAGCATAAAAGGGAACTTCAATTCCTTTGACCATGGAAGTGACCCTGCCTTCCTTGACAATGGCATTTCCCATGAATTCTACCAACTCAGCCCTTGCCAGCCTGCCTTCTATATGAAGGACCAAGTCCTTCCAGCCCTGCACCTCCAGAGTTTCCAGAAGATATTGCATTCCAGGATCCTCTAGATCCTTCACCATCTTACCCTTCAGTATTGTTCTTTTTCCAAACATGGTACCTATGTCAGTCACCTCTCCTATTTCCTTCTCCTCCTATCCACTCCAGTCTGGATCATCATCCTCTTTCTCAATAATTTTCACTTTCTTTGGCTTGGCCTTACTCCTCTTAACAGATCTTGTTGGTGTGATAGACATTCTAGCTGGCTTCTTTGAAGAAGCCTTAGCCTTTGTGGGTCTTGGTGTCTCAGCCACACCTGGAGCAGGCTGCTCCTCCTGTTAGACCAGGTCCAACGTCGTCTCTTCAATCTCAATAGCCTCAATAGGCTCTCCAACTTCTGCTTTTCCTTTTGCTGCCCTCTTCTTCTTGCTATCTTTCAGAGCCTTTTTTAATTTTTCTTCTTCATCTCTCACAGTTCTACGAGTAACTCTTACTTTTGGAGCAGGAACATCAGCAACTTCAGAAATTTTTCTTTTCTTTGAAGGAACTG
>MDKI01080493.1:0-28239 GCA_005239505.1 Nicotiana paniculata | reverse complement strand
ACCGTAAAAATCCGGGTGGCGACTCTGAAACTAATAAATAAATCCCAAATCCACATAATGTCATTTAAATTGGAAAAAACTCCCATATCCAACCCTTGTCGGAAAAAGGAGGTGTGACAATACTTAAATCTTTTTTCTTGATTTTTGTCCGTAAAATATTGGCATAAAGCATTTATGGCTGCTATAAAATATTTAGTGTCTTTTTTATTATTTGCAATCCATAAATTATCGATCACATCCCTCTGTGGTCTATCTATGACGCATTCCGATAAAATCTAAATGACAAGTTCGATGGAGGAAAAAATATTAAGTTATGTTTTCCGAAATTTATTCTTTCCATACTATTCTGTTCTACTAGAGATTGTGGCTTAAATTGAAGATTACCTAACATTGTCTGAATATATATGTCTGAGGGTGAGGCCTGAACGCTCTTTCCCTTGTCTTCATTCTTGAGAGCTGTTGGTCTCATGCTGTAAAGGTATAACATATTTATTAGTTGATCGTAATTTTTTAACCTACTTAACGGATCTGCTAAGTTATTATCTTTTCCTTTGATATTTCAAATATGAGGTTATAAATTGATATAGTATCAATGAAATTTAACCATCTTCTTCTACTGCTATTTTTCTCATTTATCTTTTGGTGAAACTTAACTATGACTTCACAATTAGTTCTTATTAATATTTCTTGTTTGTTTAATATGTAACGACCCGACCGGTCGTTATGAGCTCTAGCGCATCGTTTAGCAGTTTGAGGTCATGGGGAACTTTATTTCAAGTATTATGATTTGTAGGGTGCGGTCGAAATTGAATTTCGGGAAGTTTAGAGTTTATTTGGAAAGAAAATTCTCATTTCGGAAGCCTTAAGTTGGAGAAATTTGACTAAGGTTGGGATTATGAGTAAACGACCTCCGAATCATTTAAATTAAATATCTTTGAGTCTAGTTTCTAAACATTTAAACTTTTTTGTCATTTGGATATTTCTATAAGGAGATATGGGCGTTTTAACAGAAGGTGTACAATAAGAAAAAATTGTAATAGGATGTACAATCTGCACAGCACAAGATACAACTCGATGAAGCCTGGCCAGATTGTTTTAAACACGAGCTTTGGCCCATTTCTTTCATTTCTTTCATTTGGTTTGGACGATTTTGGAGAGCTCAAGGAGGGATTTTCACCAAGCAACACTAGGTAAGTGATTTCTTCCTATTTTTGAGTTAAATATGTGATCTTATATGGATTTAGACATGGAAAATTAGTATAAATTTGGGATTTTTGGAGAAGACCTAGAATTTGGAATTTTGGACTTTTACCATGAATTTGAGCATGAAAATTAGAGTAAATTTTATAATTGAGTTAGTAAAGCTATGGGTAGAATTTATCTTCGAGAAATTTCGGAATCCGGGCACATGGGCTCGAGGGCATTTTGGTCAACTTTTTGAGCGGAGTTGGGAACTTATATAATTTGAATTGTTAAAAGTATTAGAGTGAATTTTTATTGGTTTTCCCGTTATTTGAATAGTTTTGGGGCGTTTTGCATCAATTGGAGTCGTCGGAAGGGCTTGGAAGCCGGTTATGGAATTTCGGAGCGAGGTAAGTCTCATTTTTAACCTTGTGAGGGGGAATTATCTCCATGGGTTAACTAATTTAATACTATTTGTGGGGGATAAGTACACACGAAGTGACGAGAGTCCGTGCGCATCTACTATTATGTTTATGTCCGAGTAGTCTAGGACCCAAAAATATGTTCTATTTGCCGTACTTGTAATCTTACTGATGAAATTAAAATGTTTTAACCTTATCGAACTTGGAAAATGAATTTATGGAAAAGATTTAAATACTATTTTCATGACCATTAAAAGAGAAATTGTCATTTACTTGAGTACTTGATTTTCCCGATGTAGTCGGGGTTTGGAATTTGCATGACTGTGTGTGACCGCTTCAGAATTTATATTCCGCGAGCGGGGTGATTTCTTCCACTACTATCATGGGAGCGGTCCGTACGCCACGGCGGGTTGATAGATGCATCTATGGTTCGAGCCGTTCGACACTTCGGCAATGCATATTTTACATTTATGTTGGTTCGGGCCGTTCGACCCTTGGCATTGCTTGTGCATGATATTACTGCATATTTGCTGTGATTTTTACCTCATTACTGGCCTGGAAATTTTATATTGTCAACTGAAAGGATGAGGATTTTAAAATGTTAAACGTGAAAGAAGTTGCTATTTATTATCGCTACTTGTTAACTTGTCTATGATATCCATGCTTAGAGTCACCCTTGATTATGTTAAATTGACCTCTAGAAAGTGTCAAATTCGACGCCTCGTCACTACCTCTTCGAGGTTAGGCGGGATACTTACTGATTACACGTTGTTTTCGTACTCATGCTACACTTGCTGTGTATCTTTATTGCACAGGTACATTCATAGCTAGTGGCCCTGTTTGACACAGTGATGTGGCTAACTTGGAGACTTAGACGAGCTGCACCATCCGGAGACGACCCGCAGCCGACAGAGTCTTCCTCAGATGTATTGTATTTATTTTAAATTTCTTGTCGAGTTTGTATTCCGGACAAGTATTGTAGTACAATGTATAATTCCTAGAAAATTTGCTCATGCACTTGTGACACCGGGTTCTGGGAAATCATGGGATTAATTCACTATTCAAATTTGTTAAGATATTATTGTTTGCTCAGTGGAAGTTCGTTAATTATTATTTAAGAAAATGAAAAAGGAATGACTTCGAGAATTTTAAAATAAAGATTCAATTTATTTATTAAGTGTTGGCTTGCCTGACAGTGGGGTCCGGCGCCATCACGACCTTAATGAATTTTGGGTCGTGACATAATATATATAATCTGAAACTATTTAGCCCATATATTACAACTAATATTTCTGCATCTGGACTACTCATATTCCCTTTTTCTTTATATTTACCACTTTGATAAGAACATATTTTTTCTGTGATTTTATCACTATACTTATTGGGTTTGGATTTTAAGACTTCTCCCCATCCTTCAAAACTTCCATCTGTTTCTATGATTAAGTAATCTGATTCTAATGGCATGTTTAAGTCAGGAATATTTTTTATTTTTTCCTTAATTTTTTGTACTAATTTTATATCTTCGGTAATAAAATGTCTTTGTCCTGTAGAGCCTGTCTTAACATATAGAGGTCCTGCTATTTTTCCTAGATCCTTTACAAAATTTCTTGCATAATCTACTATACCTAGGAACCTTTGTAATTATTTAATATTGTCTAATTTATCTGGCATCTCTAAAGCCTTTGTAGTGATATAAGGTTGTAATTTAGTTTTTCCATCTCCTAAAACGACTACTAGAAAATATGATTTTTACATAATTCCATCTTCTTTTTACTAATTATTATTCCATTATCTAAAAATAATCTAAATATTGCCTGTAAATGTCCTAAGTGTTCTTTAATATCTTTACTTAATACTAATATATCATCGACATATACTAGAACAAATCTTTTATATTCTCCAAATATACTATCCATTTTTCGTTGCAAAATTGGTGGTGCTATCTTTAATCCAATTGTCATTACTAACCATTCGAAGTGCCCTTCTGGGCAAGTAAATGATGTCCATTCTATACTTTCTTCGTGCATTTTTACTTGCCAGTATCCCGATTTACAATCAAATTTACTGAAAATCCCTTTTCCTTGTATTCTATTTATTAGTTCTGTTTTATCAGGTAACTTATATCCATCTGTTCTAGTATTATCATTAAGTCTTTTGTAGTTTATTACCATCCTTGCCTTTCCTCTTATTATTTCATTATTGTTTCTTACCATGAAGGCTGATTTAATTATTTATTCTGGATTGATTATATCTAATTTATACATAACTTTGTTATTTTCCTACTAGTTGTAGTATATGATGATAGATGGTCTGATCATATATCCGATACAGTGGATCTTGTTACATTTATTGGGGAATGTACACCCTTCTTATCCATTTTTTCTTGAGATGGAGAACTCATTTCCTGGTCCTGTTGTTGAATGACCTGTGTTTGGGATTGTAGCAATTCGAATTTTACCGCTTGTATTTTATGTTCTAATGTCTTCACTTGCTCCATTAGTCTTGTTTCTTCTTGTGTCAAAATTTCACTCTTCTGGTTTAGTCTCTTGAAGGCTTCAGTCATTGAAGAGCAGTGATCACAGAAAATTATTTTATCTGTGTCTTTTTGGATATTATATTGTGGGGGTTTTTTCTGTGTTTTGTCTGAGTGATGGAGAAATATAATAATTTGGTCCTAATACACCTCGTACATAGTCTAATGCTTCAGTAAAATCATTAAAGCCTTTGAAAAGCGATTTTTCCAAATCTTTAATAGAATCTTGTACCTCTAACCATGTCTGAAAAACACCATTTGTCTTTCCATGTATAACTACATAATAATTAAATATTTTTTCTTGATTTTTGTCTGTAAAATATTGGCATAAAGCATTTATGGCTGCTATGAAGTATTTAGTATCTTTTTTATTATATGCTATCCATAAATTATTGATCACACCCCTCTGTGGTCTATCTATGACGTATTCTGGTAAAATTCTAAATGACAAGTTCGATGAAGGAAAAAATATTAAGTTATGTTTTCCGAAATTATTCTTTCCATACTATTCTGTTCTACTAGAGATTGTGGCTTAAATTGAAGATCACCTAACATTGTCTGAAAATATTTGTCTGAGGGTGAGGCCTAAACGCCCTTTCCCTTGTCTTCATTCTTGAGAGCTGTTGGTCTCATGCTGTAAAGGTATAACCTATTTATTAGTTGACCATAATTTTTAACCTACTTAACTGATCTGTTACGTTATTATCTTTTCCTTTGATATGTTCAAATATGAGGTTATAAATATATATAGTATCAATGAAATTTAACCATCTTCTTCTACTGCTATTTTTCTTATTTATCTTTTGGTGAAACTTAACAATGGCTTGACAATTAGTTCTTATTAATATTTCTTATTTGTTTAATATATATAATTTGAAACTATTTAGCCCATATATCACAACTAATATTTCTGCATCTATACTACTCATATTCCCTTTTTCTTTATATTTATCACTTTGATAAGCACATATTTTTCTATGCTTTTATCACTATACTTATTGGGTTTGGATTTTAAGACTGCTCCCCATCCTTCAAAACTTCCATATGTTTCTATAATTAAGTAATCTGATTCTAATGGCATGTTTAAGTCAGGAATATTTTTTATTTTTTCCTTAATTTTTTGTACTAATTTTATATCTTCGGTATTAAAATGTCTTTGTCCTGTAGATCCTGTCTTAGGATATAGAGGTCCTGCTATTTTTCCTAGATCTTTTATAAAATTTCTTGCATAATTACTATACCTAGGAACCTTTGTAATTCTTTAATATTGTCTAATTTATCTGGCATCTCTAAAGCCTTTTTAGCGATATGAGGTTGTAATTTAATTTTTCCATCTCCTTAAACGACTCCTAGAAAATTTATATGATTTTTACATAATTCCATCTTGTTTTTACTAATTATTATTCCATTATCTACAAATAATCTAAATTCTGTCTGTAGATGTCCTAAGTGTTCTTTAATATCTTTACTAAATACTAATATATCATCGACATATACTAGAACAAATCTTTATATTCTCCAAATATACTATCCATTTTTCGTTGCAAAATTGGTGGTGCTGTCTTTAATCCAAACGACACTACTAACAATTCGAAGTGCCCTTCTAGACAAGTAAATGCTGTCCATTCTATACTTTCTTCGTGCATTTTTACTTGCCAGTATCCCGATTTACAATCAAATTTACTGAAGATCCTTTTTTCTTGTATTCTATTTATTAGTTCTGTTTTATCAGGTAACTTATATCCATCTATTCTAGTATTATCATCAAGTCTTTTGTAGTTTATTACCATCCTTGCCTTTCCTCTTATTATTTCATTATGGTTTCTTACCATGAAGGCTGCTGACCTATATTTAGAAGTGGATCTCCTTATTACTCCTAAATTCATGAGTTCTTGTTTGAATTTTAAAATCTTCTAAATCTTGATGTAATGACCCGACCGGTTGTTTTGAGACCTAACGCATCATTTGGCGGTTTGAGGCCATGAGCAGCTTCATTTCAGGTATTGACTTGTAAGCGTGGTTGAAATTGAATTTGGGGAAGTTCGGAGTCGAATTGGAAAGAAAATTTTCATTTCGAAAACCTTAAGTTGGAAGAATTGACTGAGATTGGATTTTTGACTAAACGACCTCAGAATCAGGATTTGAAGGTTCCAGCAGGTTCGTATGATGATTTCGGACTTGAGCCTATGTTCGGATCGGGTTTTGGATGACCCGGGAGCCTTTAGCGCATATTGTGGAATTTAGCATTTTAGAAGAATTTCATAAGTCTGGGTTGAAGTGCATTTCAGTGTTATTGATGTCCGTGTGGGATTCCGAGTCAGGGAATAGCTCCGGGTGGTGATTCTGGTGTTGGGAGCGCGATCAGAAGTAAATTAGGAGGTCCTGTCACGACCCAAAATTCATTAAGATCGTGATGGCGCCAGACACCCCTGTCAGGCAAGCCAACACTCAATAGTTAACTAAATTCCTATTTTAATATTTGAAAACGTTACTTTTTGTTTCATTATATAATAATCAATAAAATTTACTGAGTAATTAACGATATTTTAAAAAATTCAATTAACATAAATCCCAACGTCATCCCAGAACCCGGTGTCACAAGTGCATGAGCAATTTCTAGGAAGTTTACATGTAATACAATATTTGTCCGGAATATGAGCTGGACAAAAGGAAAAAAAAATACAATACAATACATCCGAGGGAGACCCGTATGGCTGCGGGTCGTCTCGAGAGAACCAGCTCACCTAAGTCCCCATATCATCCACACCACTGCGTCGAGCGGGGCCACTAGATATACATGTACCTGTGCAAAAAAAATGCACAACAAGTATAGTATGAGTACGAAAACAACGTGTACTCAGTAAGTATCTCGCCTAACCTCGAAGAGGTAGTGATGAGAGGTCGACTTTGACACTTGCTTGAGGTCAATTTAATAAAATCAAGGGTGACGCTAAGCATGTATGTCGTAATTAATAATTAACAAATAGTGACAGAAAGGAACAACTTCTTCCATAATTACAAATTTTAATCTCTGTTATTTCAGTTGACAACTTATAATTCAAGGCCAGTAAACAATTCAAATCATAGAAAGGAACTCAGCAAATATCATGTGCAAGTAATGCTGAGGGTCGAATGGCCCGAACCAACAATGATAAAGTTTGCACTGCCGAAGGGTCGAACGACTCGAACCATAGATGCATCTATTACCCCGCTCGCGAATCATACATGTGAAGCGGTCACATATAAATAATATAGTTACCCTGCTCGCGAATCATACATGCGACGCATGTACTCATAGATACACACATTCAAACAGTAAGTCCATACTTTATCAGGAAAACAATTACCCAAGGAAGTGATAAAATTCTCTTTTAATGGTCGCGAAGATAGTATTTAAATATTTTCTAAAAATTCATTTGCCAAGTTCGATAAGGTTTAAACATTTTAATTTCATCAGTAAAGTTACAAGTATGGCAAATAAAACATGCTTTTGGGTCCTAGACAACCCAGACATAAGCATAATAGTAGCTACACACGGACTCTCGTCACCTCGTGCGTACGTTGCCCCCACAAATAGTAGCACTTGACTGATTATTTCACCTATGGGGACAATTCCCTCTTACAAGATTAGAAAGGAGACTTACCTCGCTCCGATGTTTCATAACCGGCTCCCAAGCACTTTCGACAACTCAAATCGATGCCCCAATGCTCCAAAACTAGCCAAATAACGGGCAAACCAATGAAAATATACCATAATACTTATAACAATTCAATTTATATAGTTTTCCAACTCCGCTTGAAAAGTTGACAAAATTGCCCTCGGGCCCACGTGCCTGGATTCTGAAGATTTTCAAAGATAAATTTACCCATAGCCTTACTAACTCAAATATATAATTTACTCTCAATTTCATGCCCAAATTCATGGTCAAAATCCAAAAACACCAATTTCTAGGTTTTCTACCAAAACCCAAGTTTTAACTAATATTTCATGAATTTCCATGTTAATATATATATATATATATAATCCAAGTATTTAACTTGAAATAGGTGGGAATCACTTACCTTGACGTAGATGATGAAGATGGAGCTCCAAAATCACCCCTAGGTCGTCTCCCATGGAGGAAATGAGATGAAATGAGCCAAACCCATTTTTTTCAAACTTATACACTGCCAGGAAACTCTTCTTCGCGTTCTCGGGCCTCCTCTTGCGTTCGCGAAGAACAAAAGTTCTCGAAAGCTATTCCAAACTCTTCTCATACAGCCTCTAGTATTATAGTCATAACTTTTTTCAAAAACTCCAAATGACAAATGGTTTAATGTTATAAGAACTAGATTCCAAGATCTATAACTTTTATGTTTTTGTCATCTCCTAATTACTTATAGATTTCGAGATATAAGCTGCTAAAGTCAGCCATGTGCAACACAAATTTCTTCTTCATCTTCCCGGATACCCTGTAGTGTACCAATCATAACTCTTTGTATATAAATCCAAATGCTAAATGGTTTACCTTTATAGAAACTAGACACAAAGTTATACAACGTTCATTTTTACATCATCTCAAAATTCCTTATAAATTATGATATACGATCCTCCGAAATCAGACCTGCGCAACAGAGATTTTTCTTCTTCGCGAACGAGAGGCTCCCTTCGCGAACGCAAAGAACAAAGTTCCTGAAGCCAAATCCTTCTTCGCGAACGCGACGAACAACACCAGACACCAGCATCAGCCATTGCAAAACAGCTCGAAATGATCCGAAACCACCCCGAAACACACTCAAGGTCCCCAACACCCGTCCTATCACACGACCCAGTCCCGTAACATCCCACGGACCTGCTTGAGGCCTCAAATCACATCAAACAACGCCGAAACCATGAATCACACTCCAATTCAAGCTTAGTGAACTTTAAAACTTCCAATTTCTACATTCGATGCCGAAACCTATCAAATCACCGCCGATTGGCCTCAAATTTTGCACACAAGTCATATTCGACATTACAGACCTACTCCAACCTCTTAATTGGGAGAAGTGCCATTTCATGGTACAAGAAGGTATCATCTTGGGGCACTTGGTGTCAAGTAAAGTAATTGAGGTGGACAAAGCTAAAGTAGATGTGATTGAAAAGCTTCCACCTCCCACATCAGTTAAAGCTATACGTAGCTTCCTTGGGCATGTCGGGTTCTACCGGCGATTCATCAAAGACTTCTCCAAGATCGCCAACCCCCTCTGTAAGTTGCTTGAAAAAGATAAACCCATTTGTGTTTTCTAATGATTGTAGGGTCGCATTGTAGGAGCTTAAAAAGCGGTTAGTCACGACACCAATCATTGTTGCACCTGACTGGGAGCAACCGTTTGAACTTATGTGCGATGAAAATGACTACGCAGTGGGAGCCGTGTTGGGTCAGCGCAAAGATAGAATAATGCACCCAATTTACTAGGCAAGTAGGACTTTGAGTGGATCTCAACTGAACTACACGGTGACAGAAAAGGAAATGATGGCAGTAGTGTTCGCTTTTGACAAGTTCAGGTCCTACCTGATCGGGTCGAGGGTGGTGGTGTACACTGATCATGCAACCATCAGATACTTGGTAGAGAAAAAGCAGTCTAAGTCGCGCCTAATTTGTTGGGTGTTGCTTCTTCAAGAATTTGACTTGGAGATTCCTGATCGCAAGGGCATGGAGAACGAAGTCGCTGACCACTTGCCACGTCTTGAAGGTGTTGAGAATGCAATTGAATCGGAGGATATTCTGGAAACCTTTCCAGACGAACAACTACTCGCCATGAGCATAGAAGATGTGCCATGGTATGCAGATATTGCAAACTACCTGGCCAGTGGTATTGAACCTTATGAACTTTCTTCTGTTTTAAAGGTAATATTTTATCGTGATTGCCGAAATTACTATTGGGATGAACCTCATTTGTTTAAAATTTGCAATGATAACATGATCCGGAGGTGCGTCCCCGAGATAGAACAATTTTCTATTTTGCAGACTTGTCACGCAGCTCCGTATGGAGGACATTTCGGAGGAGTTCGGACAGCAGCTAAGGTGTTAGAGGTCGGGTTTTACTGGCCTAATGTGTTCAAAGATGCTCATCAATAGGTGAAGGGATGTAATGAATGTCAAAGGACGGAGAACATATCCCGTCGTCATGAGATGCCCATGAATCCAATACAAGAAGTAGAAGTGTTTGATGTATGGGGGATAGATTTCATGGGTCCCTTTCTCAGCTCCTAAAGCAATAAGTACATACTTGTTGCTGTAGACTACATGTCCAAATGGGTAGAAGCTGCAGCGTTCCCCACCAATGATGCCCGAGTGGTGATGGGGTTCTTAAAGAAAAATATATTCACCCGTTTTGGAACCCCAAGGGCTATTATTAGTGACGGAGGCACTCACTTCTGCAATCGTGTCTTCGAGAAGCTGCTGGCCAAATATGATGTGCACCACAAGGTGGCAACCCCCTATCACCCTCAGACGAGCAGGCATGTTGAGGTATTAAACCGTGAAATAAAGAGTGTACTGACCAAAACAGTAAACGCCACAAGAACTGATTGGGCGAAGAAGCTTGATGACGCACTTTGGGCCTATAGGACTGCATTTAAAACACCAATTGGTATGTCTCCATACAAGTTGGTAGTTGGTAAGGCTTGGCACCTGCCTGTGGAGCTAGAACATCGAGAGTGGTGGGAACTAAAGCAGTTGAACATGGATCTCGATACTGCGGGAGAAAATCGAGTCACAGAGCTGCATGAGTTGGAAGAGTTCAGATGTCAAGCATTTGAAAGCACAAGGCTATATAAAGAAAGAATGAAGAGGTTACGCGACAAAAACATTGTGGACCAAAATTTCAAACCCGGAGACAAAGTATTGCTTTACAATTCAAGATTGAGATTGTTTCCGGGTAAGCTAAAGTCCTGATGGTCTGGACCATTCAAAGTGGTCAACGTGTTTCCTTCTGGTGCTGTGGAAATTGCTGTTGAAGATGGGATAACGCCTTCTAGGTCAATGGACAAAGATTGAAAATGTATGTGGGACTGAATGAAACCAGTGAGCTGGCTATGGTGCATCTTTTTGAACCCCACAGGCTGAGCGAACCTTAATTGCGCTCAGTCTGCGTCGTGCCGCGACATTAAATCAGGCGTTGGTTGGCAGGCAAGCCAACACATATAGTGTTATTGTATAAATAACTAACATATACAGGTGTGTGATAAAAGGGGTGCACACAGAACCACAAGAAAGAGGAAAACAAAAGAAAAGTTATGCTAACACCTGGACTAGCACGCCTGCGCAATGCTAGCGTTAAGGTCGCGCTAGTCAGGTTTTACACTGCCTCATGTATATAGCCACTAGCGCGGTTGCACTAATCTCACGCTAGAGGTCGTGCTAGTGGGGTTTCCCACTTTCCCTCAACCCCTGGACTAGCGCGCCCACGCTAAGCTAGCGCTAAGGTCGTGCTAGACCGTCTCGACACAGGTAAGTTTCGGGTAAAAAAAATTTATTTTGTTATTTTCTTGTAGTAATTTTCCCAACCACCCAATTACTTCCCCCTCCCCCAACTGACACTACCCTATTATCCCTTATTCTCTCAATAAAAATCCACCCTGCCATAAACCCTTTCCCTTCTTCTTCTTCTTCTTTTCCTTTTCAATTTTCCTCCCCAAAAGAAGGCAACCCCTCTCAAGCACTCCCACCTCTAAGCATTATTCAACCCCCATTACTCCATCTCTACCATTCAACCCTATAGGTATGTACTTCTCACCTTAAATTTTTTTTATTTTATTTATTTTTGTAACTTTGTTTTTCTTTTCCATTGTGTACACAACTTGTAGCTTTTTTTTATTTATTGGTAGCCATAATGGGTAGTAGTTGATTTGTGATGAAAATATATGACATAGGGAGTGTGGGGTGTTGTGAGTATGTTTGGGTTATTTTGGTGGTGCTTCATGTCCATTATTTAGTGCTTGGGGTTTTAAATTGTTAATTCCCACCATATGTTTGTAAAAAGACCCCAACAGAGGGAAATAATGTGACCAATTTGTGGTGAAGTCTGAGTAACCACAGTTGGGTCACCCTGTTGTACTGAGCTAATACTATGCTAATTGTAGGTAGAATGCCTCCACACAAGCGTCAAGCCACAGGAGCCTCTTCAAGTCGTTCAACAAGAACCTCCACCGGAGGAAGGCCCTGAAAATCAGTAGACTCGAGGCCTTTCAACAGCCACAAGTTTGTCTCAGCGAAGGCGCATGAGAGATTCGCTGAAAAAGAGGATAAGACAGCTATACCTGAGCAGGCCGTGGACTCTGAAGCCATCGGGATGAATTGCCCAAGAATGTACGAAGTGTTGATGCAGCGTCGCATGGACGTTTTCTTTGAGGAACCTGATGAGGAAAATGCCATGATTGTCAGGGAATTTTATGCCAACGCTCCTGAGCATGAAAACTATGTTGTAACAGTGCGGAGAAGGACGATTAATGTCTCAATGGAGCACATCCAGACAATATACAGGCTACCTCCACCAGTAGCTGGTTCCGTAGACGCCTACAAGACCTACAGCGGAAAAATGACTCCTTGGGAAAAGTTCACCCCGACCATCTGTCGACCGTGCATTGCATTGAAGTGGTACAAGTATGGAAACAAATTACACTCCTCAGGCATCAAGTTTGAGGCCAAATTCTGGTTGTACTTGATTAATAGTCGACTATTTCCATCCAAGAACACTTTGGAGGTGAACATTCCTCGAGCGTGTCTGATTTGGTGCTTCATGGTAGATGCGCCGTTCGATGTGGCACAGTTAATTCATGAGGATATGTTTATCTGCATGAAGGTCCAAAGGTATGGGTTTTTCTACCCATCGCTTGTCACTTGATTGTGCGCTACGGCTGGGGTGCCAGGCGACTTTGCTGTCGATGGCCGGGTGCCTGAGGTGCACCCTTTCAAAGCTGAAAGAGTTACTACGGGAAATGAGGCAATGGAGGCCGATGAAGAATTAGTGGGGAATGACTCTAAGGAAGATGAAGCAGAGGAGGAGCATCACCAGGGAGGTGCGGAGACTGAGCATATAGAGGAGGAGCAAGTTGTGGACGTTGGAGGCCCGTCTAGGGCCAGTCAGGGCCAGCGGTTGGATCACTTGGAGCACGACGTGGCTGGGTTGAGAACCTTAGTGACTGAACTGGGGACCCGAGTTGATGAGATGGACACCCAACAAAAGAAGTCTGAGAAGAAGATTATGGGCTTGCTACGCGCCCTGGATTGTGCTTGCAATGTCAACCCAGACATCGTTTCCGATCAAGGTTGAGCTGCCAGGGAAGTCCCTTCACCTTACTCTGTCTTTTCATTGTCCATGAGGACATGTCCTCGTTTTAAGTGTGGGGTGGGGGATGGTTTCCCTGTTATATTGTATGTTGTACAAGTTTTGAATTATTTGCTTTAGTTTGTTTTGGTTAACTTGATTGAATTGCAGTTTTGCTTTATGTTTTTTGTGTAGTCTGTTTTAGTTGTTGTCACTAATAGTAATCAAGTCGTCTTGGACCGACGACAGATCCCTTCGGCGAGGGTTCTTGAGGGTCCAAGTCAATCGAACAAAAAAAAATATTTCAGAAAATTTAGTGGACTCCTCCTGATGACAGATTTCTTAGGAAGTTTTCTTGAGGGGGGTCAGTCCGAAGAAAACATCAAAAAGATTTTTTTTTAGGTAGCGTAGTAACTCCCTCTTGGGTTTTCTTTTGACCACGGTTCTTTTCCAAGAGTTTAGCTTGACTGGGTATAGCTAGCTTCTTTTATTTTTTTTTATTGTAGGAATCCTTTGGGCAAGGTGCTGAATGATAAAATGCTACCCTTAGTGTGTTACACCCAAACACCGTGAATCCTAGAGTGTGACACTTAGGCTCACCTGTTTACTCTCGTAGAATGCCTTAATGGTGCATGTTGTAACTAACTTGAATGCTCAATGGAGTGTTTTGATGAACCAATTTGGATTGAATTATGTGCCATGTTTGTGCGAGGTGTTTTGCATCTATTCTATGTCTGCATTTGGTACCTATAACTTGCTCGTGTGTGTAAAAATCGAGATAGAAGTTTGTTTAGTCTTAGAAAGGATATAGGAATTTGTTTGTTAAGCCAGACACAAATATATATCCACCTGAATATAATTAACCATAGTCAACCCCTTTGAGCTTATAAGCCTGTTTCTTTGATAACCACATTATGAACCATAACCAATTGTTTGAATTGCCTGTTTGTGTGAACCTGGTACTTCCCACGAGCACTTGAACTGTTAGAAGATATATAAAAGTCAAAGTGTGGGGTGGTAGTTTGATATGTAAGGAAAATCAAGGAAATAGAATGAAAAATGCAAAAGTGAAGGCCACTTAGAAAAAAAACAAAAGAAAGAAAGAGGAAAATAAATACATGTAATCCTTGATAATTAGTGGCATAGGGTAATTATGAAGTAAAGCAGGGTGAACGTTCTGGCCAAGCATGGAAATGGGCTGAATGTTAATGTAATTGTATTAAAAGTGCTTAGGGAGCTTAGTCACTATACCCAAAATGTATCCTACTCGTCCCTTAGCCGACATTACAACCATATAAAGACCTATTGATCTTAGACTGAATGAACTCAATTAGTGGAGTATTACACTACGGGCAAGCATATGGCGTATCTGTGTGACATATGAATGTTCTTTTTGAGAGTGAGTGAATTCTTTCGATTGAAAGTTCCTTTTGTTCTGACTATTATCTTTTATGGAACTACTCTCAATTGTGTGAAGTGAAGGCATATGATTTATGAAAATTAGGTAAGCCTTGACCTGCTCGTAGTATTTCGAGGAAGTAAGATTATAGCAGGGCATGTGAGAGTTATTGCTTGAAACATAGATGTTACACTGCTAGGTAAAGTTCTTGTAAAACTTTTGTGGTGTGACACCGTAGGGGGGTGTTTGATGTAAAGAAACCTTGTAGGATATAGTGGATTGCTCGAGGTCTATCAATGATTTAAGTGTGGGGTGTTGATAATATGCTGAATTCACATAGTTTAGCATATATTTGTACTCTAACTTAATGAGGTTTCATGATCTTAAGTGATATAAATGATGATAAATTAGATCTAATGGTGATTTTTGTGTTTCACAAGAGTAAAATAAGCTATTGAGGACTTATGATGGTGATCCGGGAGAATTTGAAGAATAACAGACCATGGGGTAACTCCGAAGTGATTTGAAGGTTGTAAATTTGTCAAGACAGTAGGAAACCCCATTAGCGTGGGCATTAGCACGAGACTAGTGTGCCCGCGCTAGTCCAATGATCTGTCGGGCAGTGCTAAACCCCATTAGCGCGAGACTAGAGCGCCCGCGCTAGCCCTAATAGAAAAAATACGTTGAGAAGGGTAATTTTGGGAGTCTGGGGCCAATCCACTTAACCTATAAAAGGTTCAATTCGTCCAAGGGAGAAGATTATCTAGGTTTAGAGTTTAGAAAAAGAAAAAGCTAGGGCAAGAGGCAAGGACGGCAATTGGGCATCAATCGATATCTCCTTCTCTTGCAATTTTTATCATTGTCATGAACTCTTTTGTAGTTTTAATTATTGTTATGAGTAGATAATTGTCTTAATCTAAGGTTTTGGTGGAACCCACTGGGGAATGGCGTTATTGTGATATTAATATAGTTTTGATTGGTTGTTAATCTCTATTTGTTCAACTACATTCTTCTTGTAGTTAATTGAATGACCATCAGTTAGCTGTGCCTATTTATTATGTATTTGAGAGTGCGTGCATGCTTAGGTAGTTGTTTGAACAACATCACTCCCGGAGTATAGACGAGAGTCATAACCGAGGGTTTAGAGGCTGGATTAGAGATAACGATACCTCGGGTGCAATCTGAAGTGACATGTTATGCAATCTAGCTAGCGTAACTTGAGAGAGTGCGTCTAGTAAATTATCATAATTACTTGAGAGAGATTTATGGTAGCTGGAGTGTTCATCATTGATAAAGACAACTAAATCAAACTATAAGAAGTATCTAAGAAAGAAGTTCACCAATGGGGGAAACCATAACCTTGGACTTTTATCGCATCACTTTACATCTCAATATTAGTTATCTTTTAGTTTATTTAATTTCATTCAGTCATACTGAAAAGTGATATTCATAATCTTTGGGAACTTGATTATTGAGAATTGAGTGGTCTAATAACAATAAATGATAGGTTAATTCCCTGTGCAATTCGACTCTGGACTAAATACTCAGATATATTTGCAACGCCCATTTAGTCTTTTTATATGACATAGTTGAGCGTGATCAGTCAGCCATGGTGGAATTGGCGTAGTGGGGCCAGTAGTCAGCCCTTTCAGCATGATTAGTTATGCATCTGAGTTATGACGGTGCGTGTGAGTGCTTGATGTCCGCCGTAATTGATTTTATTTGGAAGCATTCATGTATTGTGGCATGTCATGTGTAGGCAGATCCGGGAAGGATTATGGTGGTATAGACTATTACTTAAGGATTTTCATGTTTTGTGATTATGAGAATTCACTCCTGTATTGTTATGGTTATCTTGAATTGAGTTAAGTAAAAGGCTTCTATGTGATAAAGTGTTTACCCTATTAGTGGTTCAGGAGTTATGACGGGATTCATGTGCGATTGCATATTGGCATGTTAGGTGTAGTGGACGTTATGAAATTTGGAAGCGAGGATCAAGGTAGCAGTTCGGTGTTGGCAAGGATGTCACGAGCTCAGATTGTCACGACCCAAACTGGAGGATCACGACTAGCACCCGGGCCATACTTACCGAGCACCAACGTATATTTTATCTAACCTTCTTTATTATCTTTAAGGGCCGACGAAATCAATACAAATTGTAGATATGGATCATGAAACAATAAATAATGAAAGATAATGGCATGAACCTACATCACATGGGATGACAAGACTACTAAGTAACTACATATAAGGTACGAGTTACAACGCTGCCAAGAAAGACTATACAACAAAAATTAGCCAACAAGGCATACCAACTATACATTATTCGACACTTGTCTATGAGACTATAAAGGAGCATAAGTGATACAACATTTCCAGAACAGGGCCTCGACATACCCATAATATCTATAACAAAAATGCATACCAAGACCACGGCAAGTCCGGAGAAAGGATTTGCCAATAACCGCTGAACTGGGAAGCCTACTGTGGTGGGGGAGCTTCGTCTACCTATCTATTAGGACTTGCATCACGAATTGCAGCATCCACAAATAAAAAGGACATCAGCACGAATAAAGTACTGAGTATGTAAGGCAAGAAAGCATAAGTAAGAACAATAATATAAATAGGGATAGAGAATATACTCTAAGTGCCTCTAAGGGCTACCGACATGAAATGCGTGATGCATACATACATATACATAAACAGTTAAAACATATGCCTCTGTGGGATTCATCATTGTTATATCATACCCGGTGGGAATCATCATCATCATATCATACCCGTCCGTAATAGGCTCGGTAAAACGTACCCGGCCACTTGGATGTAATGACCCGACCGGTCATTTTGCGTTATCGAACCCCGTTCCCCCAAATGAAACTTTTTATATCGGCTTATTGTGATTTATGACTAGCAGGGCCGGGTGGTCCGGGATTCGGAAGTGTTTAGAGTGCCATAGGAACACTTGGTTCCTTAAGGTTGGCCTTTGAGGCCAAGTTTGACTTCGGTCAATATTTTGGGTAAACGACCTCGGAAAGGAGTTTTGACGATTCCGGTAGCTTCATATGATGATTTCGGACCTGGGCGTATGTTCAGAATGGGTTTCTGATGACCCGGGAGCTTTCAGCGCCCAATATTGAAATAAGAGTTCCTTAAGTTCCTATTATGATTTGGGATGTGTTTTTGCGATATCGAGGTCCAAATGGAATTCCGAGACCGGGACTATTTCTGTTATGTCATTTATGACTTGCCTGCAAAATTTGGTGTCATTCCCAGTTGTATAGGTCGGTTCGGCGAGTTGTTAGTGAAGTCAAGAAAACTTAAAGTTCCTAAGTTTGGTTTTAGGGGTTTTGAGGTGTGATTTTGAGTTTTAACGTTGTTTGGAATGTTCCGAAGGCTCGAGCGAGTCCATATCATGATTTGGGACTTGTTGGTATTTTTGGACGGGGGCTCGGGTGGGCCCAGGTGCCTCCCGGACACCACACGAGGCCAAAAACCAGTTGAAAGAGCTGCTGGTGCACCTGTGCTGGTGTAACCGCAGGTGCGGTTGCCCAGTCACAGGTGCGACCCCCAGCGGTCACACCAATTCTCGCAGGTGCAGACAAGGTTTCGCAGGAGCGGAGCCGCAGGTGCGATCTCCACTCCGCAAGTGAGGGCCCAGTCTTTCTCGTCCATTTTCGGAGGTGCGAGCCTTTGCTCGCAGGTGAGAGACCACAGGTGCGGTCCTCGAGCCGCAGGTGCAGAAACACTGCCAGACAGTGTGTTTCTTAAGTAGTGGATTTTCATTATTTTCTTCACTCTTTCCTCCTTTAAACACTTTGAGAGCTTGGGAAAAGGACTCCATGACCCAACCCCTAAAAGGTAAGTAAATTTCATCTCAAGATGTGTTAATGCATGAATTCCTAGTTGAATTTAATCACCTAAATTAGTGAAAATCAAGAATTGGGTAGTAACCTAGGGCTTTTGACAATTTGAGGATTTACCTGTGAATTAGCTATGAAATCAAGTAAAAATCGTATATCAATGATCCTTAGGCTATGGGTGAGTGTTTCCTTCGAAATTTTTTGGAATTCGAGAATGCGGGCCCAGGGTTGAATTTTAGGATTTCTTCAAGAATGGCGAAGTTGACATTAGTAGTAGGAGAATTTCCATAATTTGAGCATAAATTGATGAATTTGTATAACATTTGGCTAGTTTCGAGCCATCAGGTGTAGAGTATAGTTTCGGGCGCATTCTTGGTCCGAGAGTAGATTCGACACGAGGTGAGTCCCCTTTCTAACCTTGTAAGAGGGAATTGTCCCCATATGTGATTATAAATAAATTGCATGTCCTTATTTGCGGGGGCTACGCACGCACGATGTGACGAGATTCCGTGCGTAGCTACTACTACGTTATTTTGGGTAGTTTTAGGACTCACGAGCATGCTTATATGTGCCTTACATGTATTCCTAAACGTATTTTAAGTTTCTTATTATACTTGATTTTGCATGAGAATATTAGGAACTTGTGGTCCATGATATATTGCTTAGGTTCTTGCCTTAAAGAATAATATGTGATAACTCCTTAAAAATTGATAATTTTATGTATGTATGCGGCACCGCGTCACATGTATGATTCGTGAGCGGAATAGCCCTACTATTATGTCAACCGCGCCACATGTTCGATTCGCGAGCGGGGTAATAGATGCATCTATGGTTTGAGCCGTTCGACCCTCGGCGGTGCACATTTATTTTCGTGACGTTTCGGCCGTATGCTTCTGGCCTATTATATGTTGTATGATTTACTGGGAATTTGTTGTAATTGTATAAACTGGTCCATGTTAATAAGGGAATATAGTACATTATGTGCTACTGGAATTTTTTATGCAAAGGTTAATTCAACTAAACATGATAATTTATATCTTTGTGATTTGTACAATTGTTATGCATGCTTAGTTCCTATTAAATCACGTTATTTAGAAATGTTGACCCTAGTAAGTATCACGTCTACCTCTCGTCACTACCTCTTCGAGGTTAGCCCGGATACTCACTGGGTACGTATTTATTTATGTACTCATGCTGCCCTTCTGTACTTAATTGTACAGGTTCTGAGGCTGGTGCATCTGGTTATCAGACCGGAGCTCGATTCTAATCTTAGTTGGACACGACTTCACGGTGAGCTGCTTCTCCTGACGATCCTCAGCAGCACCATGGAGTTTTATTTTGCTTATGACCTGTCTATTTCTTTCAGACAATGCGATTGTATATTATGTTTTGTATATTCTGTTAGTATGCCCGTAGGACTTGTGACACTAGTTCCTAGCACACACATAGTAGACTCTGTATTTTTGGGACTGTATATATTGGTTCATGATCCTTGTGGCTGTATTTACTTAAGTTGGTTAATTTATCCGCTTTTACTTAAATGATCTAAGCTTAAAATTTAGTAAGTGTGGGGTTGATATGTCAAATAAGGATAATCTCACTAGTAAACAACTGTTGGCTTGCCTAACTCCGGTGTTGGGCGCCATCACGACCTGTGTTGGGATTTTGGATCGTGACAACATGGTATTAGAGCACCAGGTTCACGTAGGTATCACAAGTCACGGGAAAACCTAGTAGACTCTTGCGGATCGGTATAGAGACGTCTGTACTTATCTTCGGGAGGCTATAGGGTGTTAGGAAATTTTTTCCTTATTTTAATTTTATCGTGAAGTCAATGGTTTACAAAATTTCATTCTTCTATTCTCTCATATGGTGAGGACGTGTGCATCCGATGTTCCAGACCCGGGAAGGGTCGTTACCCCCATTGTTCATGGACGTGGCAAAGGCCGGGGGAGGGCACCAGCCCGAGGTAGAGGACGAGGGCGTCCCCTAGCTATTCCAGTCATACCACCACCAGAGGACCCTACTATAGAGGAGCAGGGTGAGGTGCCCCCAGCAGGTCCTACTCCAGTGGACTTTATGATGGCACCAGGATTCCAGGAGATCATGGGCCGTATGATGCAGTTCATGGACACCATGTCCCAGGCCGGTTTATTTCTGACAGATCCGGCCACATCTCAGGCGGGAGGGGGGCCCAGACTCCTACCACCCAGGCTGCAGGTCAGGAAGCAACATTACATCATACTTTGGGTACACTGCTCATGGGTGGAGCCTGGCCATTAGCTGCAGCACATGAGCTCAGACCAGTTGCGAACGGCGATCCGCAGAAGTTATTGGATAGATAGACCCGATTGCACCCTCCCATCTTCGGGGGTGAGAAGGGCGAGGATTCTTAGGACTTTATTGATAGGTGTAGGGACAGACTGCACAACATAAGGATACTGGACTCCCATGGAGTGGACTTCACTACTTTTCAGTTTGAGGGCAGGTCCCGCAGATGGTGGCAGTCCTATATCCTGGGCAGACCGGCAGGTTCCTCTTCCATCACTTGGGAGCAGTTCACTCAGCTGTTCCTGGACAAGTATATCCCACCCTCCGAGAGGGAAGAGCTGCGATATCAGTTTGAGCAACTGGAGCAGGAACAAGTGTCAGTGTCAGACTACGAGGCCAGGTTTTCTAAGTTGTCTTGTCATGCCCTTATGATACTTCCTACAGATGCTGAGAGAGTGCGGAGATTTGTAGCTGGGCTGCACTCAGGTATTAGGGCCAACATGGCCCGAGAGGTGGAGATGGGTATTCCCTATCAGCTTGTGGTCGAGATAGCTCGTCGGATTGAGTGTTATCGTTCGAGAGGCAGAGAGCAGGGTCAGCAGGATAAGAGGGCTAGATTTTTAGGAGATTTCAGAGGTGCCCCAGCCAGGGGTAGAGGTCAGTTCGGTAGAGGACAGCCTAGCAGGCTTCCATATTCAGCTCCTCCGCCACCTCTGTGTGGTGCTCACGTGAGGCCCTATTTCAGTGCCATGTCAGAGAGTTCCTACCGCCCACCAGCCATTCAGGGATCCTCAGGCGGGTATTCTGGTCATCAGGGGTCTTCTAGTCCTTACTTCAGTGCCATACCAGAGAGTTCTCACCGTCCCCTAGTTGTCCAGGGTCCTTCTTCAGGACAGCAGGCCATGCCACCAGCCATATGAGGATGACTTGTCCCAGGCTTTGGGGCAAGGCTATTCAGCAGAGCTATCAGCCTACATTTTCAGCACCGGCAGTTCATCCACCCGGAGGTGGAGGTCAGACTGGTAGAGGTCATCCCAGAGGTGGAGGCAAGGCAGGGAGAGCTCTACCAACCCCTATTCATGCCAGTGGAGGTCAGCCAGCTCCTGATCATTCTGGCGGGGCTCAGTCTTGGTGATCACATGTATTATTACAGTATGCGTAGAGAGAAATCAGTGTTATTTGATCCAGGATCCATTTATTCCTATGTTTTGGTCTTATTTTCTCATTTTCTTGATGTCCCTCGTGAGTCCTTGGGTTCTCCTATTTATGTGTCCACTCCCGTGGGCGATTCTGTGGTTGTAGACCAGATTTTTCAGTCCGATGTGATCTCATTTTGTGGGTTCGAGACTCGAGCGGATCTCTTATTGCTCGACATGGTTGATTTCGAGATTATTTTAGGCATGGATTGGCTATCTCCTTATCATGCCGTGCTAGATTTCCATTCCAAGACAGTTACTTTAGCCATGCCTGAGTCACCTAGGATGGAGTGGAGTGATCCCTCAGTTAGTACAGCCAGTCGGGTTATTTCATTCTTGAAGACTCGACATATGGTCGAGAAGGGTTGTCTGGACTATTTTACTTATGTGCGGGACACCACCGCCGAGTCTCGGATGATTGATTTAGTGCCAGTTGTTCTAGAGTTTGCTGATGTATTTCCTTCGGACCTTCCGGGCATGCCTCCGGATCGCGATATTAATTTCTGCTTTGATTTAGCTTCAAGCACCCAGCCTATATCTATTCCTCTGTACTGGCTCCGAAAGAGTTGAAGGATCTGAAGGAGCAACTTGAGGAATTCTTAGCTAAGGGGTTCATCAGGCCGAGTGTATCATCGTGGGGTGCTCCAGTTCTATTTGTAAAGAATAAGGATGGGTCTATGCGGATGTGTATTGATTACCTCCAGTTAAACAAGGTCACCATTAAGAACAAGTATCCTCTGTTGCGCATCGATGATTTGTTTGACCATTTACAGGGTGTCCGTGTGTTTTCTAGATTGATTTGAGATCGGGGTACCATCAGTTGAGGATTCGGGCTTCATATGTTCCGAAGACTTCTTTCCGTACGAGATATGGCCATTATGAGTTCCTGGTGATGTCCTTTGGTTTTACTAATGCCCCAGCAACATTCATGGACTTGATGAATAGGGTGTTCAGGCCGTATATTGATTCCTTTGTCATTGTCTTCATTGATGAAGTTTTGATTTACTCACGTAGCCTGGGGGAGCACGAGCAGCATTGGAGAGTCGTGCTCCAGACTTTGCGAGAACATAAGCTATATGCTAAGTTCTCCAAGTGTGAGTTCTGGTTGGATTCCGTGGAATTCTTGGGGCATGTGGTATCCAGAGAGGGTATCAAGGTTTATCCTCAGAAGATCGAGGCAATTCAGATTTGGTCGCGTCCTACTTCAGCTACAGAGATCAAGAGCTTTTTGGGCCTAGCAGGTTATTATCGCCGACTCGTGGAAGGGTTCTCTTTTATTGCAGCTCCATTGACTAGATTGACTCAGAAAAATGCCCCATTCCGATGGTCTAACGAGTGTTAGACAAGCTTTCAGAAGCTCAAGACATCATTGACCTCAACACTAGTTCTAGTACTGTCTTCCGGTTCTGGGGTGTACACGGCATATTGCGATGTTTCACGCGTTTGCTTGGGGTGTGTATTGATGCAGGAGGGGAAAGTTATTCCTTATGCTTCGCGCCAGCTGAAGGTTCATGAGAAGAATTACCTTGTGCACGATTTAGCGTTGGCAGCGATTGTTCATGCTCTTAAGGTTTGGAGGCACTACTTGTATGGAGTGTTCTGTGAGGTTTATACAGACCACCGTAGCTTGCAGCACTTGTTCAAGCAGAAGGATCTTAATTTGAAGCATCGCAGATGGCTTGAGTTATTGAAGGATTATGATATCACAAATTTTTATCACCCGGGCAAGGAAAATAGGGTACAAGATACTTTGAGAAGGAAGGCGGAAAGTATGGGTAGCTTGGCTTATATTGTAGTAGAGGAGAGACCTCTAGCCTTGGACATTCAGTCATTGGCCAATCGCCTGGTGAGATTAGACCTTTCAGAGCCTCATCGAGTTCTTGCACATGTGGTTGCTCAGTCTTCGTTATTGGGGGAGATAAAGGCCCGATAGTTCTATGATCCGTGCTTAGCAGAGCTTCGGGAGACAGTGGTTCAGGGTATGGACAAGGAGGTTACTATTGGCGAGGATGGTGTTTTCAGACATTAGGGCCGCCTATGTGTTCCTAATGTTGATGGCCTGAGGGAGAGGATTCTAGAGAGGAACATAGTTCTCGGTATTCTATTCATCCTGGTGGTACAAAGATGTATCGTGATTTGAAGCAACATTACTGGTGGAGGCTAATGAAGAAGGACATTGTGGAGTATGTGGCTAGGTGTCTTAATTGCCAGCAGGTGAAGTATGAGCACTAGAGTCCAGGAGGCCTACTTCAGCAGATGCCCATTTCTGAGTGGAAATGGGAGCGCATCACTATGAACTTCGTGGTTGGGTTGCCTCGGACCTTGCGGAAGGCTGACGCGGGTTAGGTCATTGTGGATAGATTGACCAAATCTGTGCATTTCATTGCAGTAGATACTACTTATACTTCTGAGAGGTTGGCCCATAGCTAAATTTAGGAGATAGTCTAGTTGCATGGTGTGCCAGTGTCCATTATATCAGATCGAGGTCCTCAGTTCACCTCGTACTTCTGGAGAGCATTGCATAGTGAGATGGGTACCCAGATAGACCTCAGCACGACATTTCTCCCTCAGACTGATGGTCAGTCAGAGCGTACAGTTCAGATGTTGGAGGACATGCTCAGGGCATGTGTGATTGACTTCGAAGGTCAGTGGGACCAGTTCTTGCCTTTGGCCGAGTTTACTTACAATAATAGTTATCAGTCCAACATTGAGATGGCACCATTTGAGGCTTGTTGTATGGTCGACGATGTCGTTCTTCTATCGGGTGGTTTGAGCCTGGTGAGGCTATGGCACCGACCTGGTGAGGGATGCTTTGGAGAAATTGAAGTTGATTTAGGAGAGGCTCCACACAACACAATCCATACAGAAGAGTTACGCGGATTAGAGGGCGCGTGATGTATCATTTATGGAGGGAGATAGGGTCCTGTTGAAAGTCTCCACTATGAAGGGTATTATGAGGTTTGGGAAGAAGGGAATGCTAAGCCCGAGGTTTATAGGTCCCTTCGAGGTGTTGAGGCGAGTTGGGGAGGTTGCTTATGATATGGTCTTACCTCCCAATTTTCAGGAGTTCATCCAATTTTTTATGTATCCATGCTCCGGAGGTACCACGCTGACTTCTCTCACGTGCTTGATTTCAGCACTATTCAGTTGGATGAGAGGTTGGGCTACGAGGAGGAGCCAGTTGCTATTATTGATAGACAGGACCGCCAGTTGAGGTCCAAGAGAGTTTCTGCCGTAAAGGTCCAGTGGAAGGGCCAACCAGTTGAGGAGGCGACCTGGGAGTCCGAGGAGGACATGCGAATTAGATATCCACACTTTTCAGCACTTCAGGTAAGATTCTAGACCCGTTCGAGGACGGACTTTTGTTTAAGAGGTGGAGAATGTAACAACCCCGTTCCCCTAAATGAAACTTTCCATAGTGGCTTATTGTGATTTATGACTTGCGGGGGTGGGTGGTCCGGGATTCGGAAGTGTTTAGAGTGCCATAGGAACACTTGGTTCCTTAAGGTTGGACTTTGAGGCCAAGTCTGAATTCGGTCAACATTTTGGGTAAACGACCTCGGAATCAAGTTTCGAAGATCCCGGTAGCTTTGTATGATGATTTTGGACCTGGGCGTATGTTCGGAATGGGTTTCTGATGACCCGGGAGCGTTTCGGCGCCCAATATTGAAATAAGAGTTCCTTAAGTTCTTATTATGGTTTGGGATGTGCTTTTGCAATATCGAGTTCCAAACAGAATTTCAAGACCGGGAATAGTTCCGTTATGTCATTTATGACTTGCCTGCAAAAATTTGGTGTCATTCCGAGTTGTATAAGTCGGTTCGACGCGTTGTTAGCGAAGTCAAGAAAACTTAAAGTTCCTAAGTTTGGTTATAGGGGTTTTGAGGTGTGATTTTGAGTTTTAGCGTTGTTTTGGATGTTCCGAAGGCTCGAGCGAGTCTGTATCATGATTTGGGACTTGTTGGTATTTTTGGAAGGGGGCTCAGGTGGGCCCAAGTGCCTCCCGGACACCACACGAGGCCAAAAACCAGCTGAAAGAGCTGCTGGTGCACCTGTTCTGGTGTGACCGCAGGTGCGGTTGCCCTGTAGCAAGTGCAGGACCATTCCTGTGGTCCCAGCCTCGCAGGTGAGACCCCCAGCGGTCAGGCCAATTCTCGCAAGTGCGGACAAGGTTCCGCAAGAGCAGAGCCGAAGGTGCAGTCTCCACTCCGCAGGTGCGGGCCCAGGCTTCGTCGTCCATTTCCGCAGGTGCGGAAACACTGCCAGACAGTGTGTTTCTTAAGTACGGGATTTTCACTGTTTTCTTCACTCTTTCCTCCATTAAACACTTCGAGAGCTCGGGAAAATGACTCCACGACCCAACCCCTAAAAGGTAAGTGAATTTCATCTCAAGACTTGTTAATGCATGAATTCCTAGTTGAATTTAATCACCTAAATTAGTGAAAAATCAAGAATTGGGTAGTAACCTAGGGCTTTCTACAATTTGAGGATTTACCCGTGAATTAGCTATGAAATCAAGTAAAAATCATTTATTAATGATCCTTAGGCTATGGGTGAGTTCGGAGTTTTGGGCGTAGAGTTCGGAGTTTTGGGTGTAGAGTTCGGAGTTTTGGGCGCGTTCTTGGTCCGGGGAGTAGATTCGACACGAGGTGAGTCTCCTTTCTAACCTTGTAAGAGGAAATTGTCCCCTTAGGTGATTATAAATAATTGCATGACATTATTTGCGGGGGCTACGCACGCATGATGTGACGAGAGTCCGTGCGTAGCTACTACAATGTTATGTTGGGTAGTTCTAGGACACACGAGCATGCTTATGTGTGCCTTATATGTATTCCTAAACGTATTTTGAGTTGCTTATTATCCTTGATTTGGCATGAGAATATTAGGAAGTTGTGGTCCATGATATATTGCTTAGGTTCTTTCCTTAAAGAATAATCTCTGATAATTCCTTAAAAATTGATAATTTTATATATGTATGCGGCACCGCGTCACATGTATGATTCGTGAGCGGAATAGCCCTACTATTGTTTCAACCGCGTCGCATGTTCGATCCGCGAGCAGGGTAATAGATGCATCTATGGTTCGAGCTGTTCGACCCTCGGCAATGCACATTTATTTTCGCGACGTTTCGGCCGTATGCTTCTGGCCTATTATGTGCTGTATAATTTACTGGGAATTTGTTGTAATTGTATAAAGTGGTCCATGTTAATAAGGGAATTTAGTACATTATGTGCTAGTAAAATTTGACATGCAAAGGTAAATTCAACTATAATTGATAATTTATATCTTTATGATTTCTACGACTGTTATGCCTGCCTAGTTCCTATTAAATCATGTTATTTAGAAATGTTGACCCTAGTAAGTATCACGTCTACCTCTCGTCACTACCTCTTCGAGGTTAGGCGGGATACTCACTGGGTACGTATTTATTTATGTACTCATGCTGCACTTCTGCACTTAATTGTACAAGTTCTGAAGCTGGTGCATCTGGTTATCAGACTGGAGCTTGATTGTAATCTTAGTTGGACCCGACTTCATGGTGAGCTTCTTCTCCTGACGATCCTCAGCAGCACCATGGAGTTTTCTTTTGCTTATGTCCCGTCTATTTCTTTCAGACAGTGGGATTGTATATTATGTTTTGTATATTCTGTTAGTATGCCCGTAGGACTTGTGACACTAGTTTGTGGAACACATATATTATACTCTATATTTTTGGGACTGTATATATTGGTTCATGATCCTTGTGGCTGTATTTACTTAAGTTGGTTAATTTATCCGCTTTTACTTAAATGATCTAAGATTAAAATTTAGTAATTGTGGGGTTGATATGTCAAATAAGGATAATCTCAGTAGGAAACAATTGTTGTCTTGCCTGACTCCGGTGTTGGGTGCCATCACGACCCATGTTGGGATTTTAGGTCGTGACAGTGGAGCTCGGTAAAACCCAACTGATCTATGGTTGCACAATAGGTGTTTTACCCGTCCGGCTATAGCGCGACTCGGTAGAGTAAAATAGATACACACATATATATATATATATATATACATATATATATATATATATATACATATATATATATATATA